>SJXQ01005242.1:336251-402826 GCA_006408695.1 Aepyceros melampus
CGGCGATGTGGGGGTGACCCTGCGGGCCAGGAGTTTGTGTGTGCACTCATGCCGACGGAGAAGTTGTGAGCCCGCGTATGTTCCTGGCAGGTTGGAAGTGTGTGTGTCGTGTGTATGCAGTGGGCAGAGGTTGGAAGGCTATGTGTGCCCTTAACAGATAGGTTGTGAGTGTATGTGTCTATAGGATTACGTGTGTGTGCACTTGTGTGTGTACACTTGCATGCTGTGGGTATGCACTGGCCGACTGAGAGATGGTAAAGGTGTGTGAGCACCGGTTTTCCTGACAAGCTGTGAGTGTGCGTGTGTACATTATGTAGAGGTTTGTGTGTACCTGACTAGGAGGTTGTGGAGTTGTGTGTGTGTGTGTGTGTGCGCCTGCATGAGCGCGAGCCTGCAGAGTTTGTATGTGTTCATTTCCTACAGAGTGTGTGTGTGAACATGACTCTGTGCTTACAGCACTGAACTGGCAGGTTGAGTCTGCTCTGCCTGTGGACTGGCAGGGTGTTATGTGTGTGTGTGTGTGTGCAGTTACACCTAGGAAGACTGAGTGTGTGCTGTGCCAGACCATGAGCCTGTGTGTGCGCCCAACAGTGAGGCTGTGTGCTTGGGTGTGTTTAGTTGGTTGCGCAAGTGGGGTGGGGGGAGCATTGCTGAGCTAGCCCCCTGCTTGACTCTGCTGTCTCAGTGGCACCTGTTGGGTGTATCTGCAGGGTTTGGTGGCCTCTTTAGGTCCCAGCTCCAACGGACCCTCGGAGGAGCCCTTGGGTGCCAGGTGTGTCCCTCCCAGGAGAGCCGGCACAGTGCTGAAGCACCTGGTTTGATTCCAGCACATTTTGGCCCCATCACCCACCTCTCATTGCTCTTTTCCTTTGTGTCCCTGTCCTTCTTGGAGACCTGTTGTCCCCCTCTCTCACGTGCCCTGGTTACTGTCCCTCTAGTAAGCTGGCCTGAGGTTTGGACAGTTTTGAAGGGCCAAGGAATCTGGCTTGTTTTGTTCTGGTGACTAAATCTTCCTGCTTTGTCCTGGCAAACACCTGCACGGAGGTCAGGAGCAGCCCACTGGGATGCTCCCCCCTCCCCTCTCCAAGCCTGGCCTTTGACTTTGGCAAAGAGTCAGATTTCTTAACCTGTGTTACGAACCTTGCTGTGCCAGTCGGGTGAGGTGTGCAGTTCTACTGAGGAGTGGCATGGGGGTGGGGGAAGCACTCCATTACCTCTCCCCAAGCAGGAATACCTAGGCAAGCCCACGAGGAAAATGGCAGAACCCACCAGAGTCACCCCTCAGACTGGCGATTTGTCAATTCATTTGCACTTTCCATAGACCGTAAACACTGTGTGTCTGCAGACTTGTTTTCTTTTGTGTAAAATTAGAAATCAGACTCCCCCAGGGATTTTTCGGTGCCTTACAGAGGGGCTGAAAAACTGGAGGAGGCTGCTTCCAGATGAATCTCCATGTCTCTCTGGGGCCAAGTGGGCAGCGCCTTGCTTGTTCTGACCTTCCTGCTCCTGGGGCTGTCAGTTCCTGGGGCCCTGGCCTGCTGTCCCTGCGCTGGGCATGTCCCCCCAGGGACAGTTTGGTTGGAGGCATCAAGGAGATTTGATGCCTCTGCTTCTCCTCCAGTCTGGATTGAGTGCTTTGTGTGATGCACAGCTCTTGTGAGGAGAGGTGTGGCAAAAAACAGGAAGATATTTGTCAGGACTTCAGCCTTCCTACTGCTCCCCACTTGATTGCTGGAGCAGGCGCCTCCCCAACTTTCTCTTTTCCTCTAGGTCCTAAACTTTTAAAAGTGGAGACAGTTATCCAAAATTCAAACCATGTACAAATATTCAAGGATGGTGCTTGTTCTATTCAACTTGTTTACATTTATTTTCATGACAATCTTGTATTATCTTTAACTGCTTATTCTGTTTGTTTTCTAGTGTCAGATTGGTTGGTTGATAACTGATTAGAGGAATTCCTTGCCTGCCTCTCTGGGGTGGGGTCGGTGGCTTCTTGTAGTCAGTGCTTCTTGTTGAAGCACTAAAATCCTACTCAATTTAGTTTTCACTTTAAAACAAAATGATTTGGGTTAACTATAGTGTGGCAATAAACTGTAGAACCTAGCTTTGGGATACTTTCCTCAGATTCATAAACCACTAAACATGTTTAGCAGTGTTTCTTGCTGAAGCATGTTGATATATTTAGACAGGCACAATGGATTTCGTATCACTCAAGTTTTAGGTGAACTCTTAATCGTTTTGGTTTTAATTATGCTACCTGAAATGTAAGACTTTGCGATAGGAAAGAAACTCTTGGTTTTAAAAGTTTATTTTTTGTTCTTAAAATAGGATTAGTAATGACTGCCTTTGGGGTTTGATTCGGATTAAACGAGATGAGCTATGTTAAAGGCTCTGCCTAGTTCACCGGTGTGTCACTGTTGCATATACCTTTCTTTAGGTGGGGGTTTGCAGAGAAAGTAGTGAGTGTGGGCTGGGGCCCAGGTTGTTCGCACAAGCTGAATTACCTTTTGACATTTTGCCACGTGGTAGTGCAGCACTCAGAGACGATTGTCCCTGTCAGAGGTGTGGCCTGTCACCAAAGGTTTATTTTGTAATCTTGTTTGACTTGGCTGATAGTATAAAGATACAGAGGCAGTTTTCAGTGTGAGGTTAGCCCAGGCCGCTTTTACTATCTGGAAATTTGCTCTTACAAATCAATAAGAAAAAGTCTAACAATACAGTAGAAAAGTGGTCAAGAGATATGAACAAGAAAAATTGTAGAAGAGGAAATTTGAATGTCCCAAAAACGTATGAAATGACGCTTTACTTCCTGTGAAATTTTTCTCCTGTGTCAGCTTGTTTAAACGTTTAAATGACTGACAACATTCAAAGTAAACAAAAGTTTTGGGAAAGGAATGCTGTTATAAACGTTTGTGAGAGAATGAAGTGAGTACAGACTTTTTAGAGAATATTTGAGGACTGAATCTCTTAGAAACATATTTGGCTGCAAGTAATAGAAAACCAGACCTGCCCTGCAGCTTAACCTGACAGAGGATCATTCTTGTCACATAGCAAGCAGTCTGGAGGAACTGTCGATAGCTTTCGTTCAGCAACACATTAGTATCACAGCTGACATCACTGTGATTCCCTTAACTTTCCTACATGTTGTAATGTGGCTGCCACCCCTCCAAACACCACAGCCACCTTCAGGGAAGGAAAAAGGTCCAGCTGTTTTTAATTGGAAACCAGAACTATTGCTAGGGACCACCCGGCGAACTTGTGGTGATGTTTAATCAGCCATAACTGGGTCACATAGTCACTCCAACCTTTGTTTTGAAAGCAGGAAAGAAGATGATTGGGAATATGTGGGAACAGGTGTAGTCTCAGCCAATCAACAATATTGGGCATACCTGTAAAGTCAGGTCTACCTCTGGGTTTCTGTCATAGAGAAACAGCCTTATATGTGCTCCAGGAAACACATACAAGGATTTTCACCAATGTCTACATTGCTACAATATAAAATATCGGAAACATCCTAAGTGCCAAAGGATTAGACTGTAGTACGTCAATACCACAAAATACTGTAAGGCACTTAGAAAGAATGAATTAAATTAGATCTAAGGATACTAACGTGCACATTTCCAAGATATTTTAAAGCAGGGTGGGGGTAAAGTAATTGAATAATATAAACAGTGTGATCCTGTCTGTATTTTAAAAAATATCAGGCACACAGACATAAAACTGTACATATGTCTAGAGACACACAAAAAATAATCTGAAAAAATACTTCAAACAAACAGTGATTTTCCCTGGGGAAAAGACTGAGATGGAAAGTGAGGGGACTTTGCCTTTTTGTTTAAATATTAATGAAAATGTCCTTGTGTTTTACAGATGAATTCTTTTAACGAAAGAAAAGAAATTTCCCATAGCTATTTGGAGGAAAATAAGTAATTTAAGGGAGTTAAATAATAATAAAACAAAAGCCCCTCAATTGATACGCAACACTA
The DNA here is from genome assembly GCA_006408695.1 of Aepyceros melampus. Lineage (NCBI taxonomy): Eukaryota > Metazoa > Chordata > Mammalia > Artiodactyla > Bovidae > Aepyceros > Aepyceros melampus. The sequence goes on from SJXQ01005242.1 coordinate 340,238, forward strand.
TCAAGCACATATCAGTTCTTGCTGAACAGTTAATTATTCTGTAAGCTAATACATGTCTCTTGATGAGATTTCTATAGGCAAGTTTGTTTTGGCAGATTTTTTCCCAGGATACTAGGTATATTTCCTCCACATGTTTGTGACACTTAAGCTTAACTCAGAAATCTTTATCCTTTGGGCTGCTAACAAAATTACAGCAAGGAGAAGATTCTTGGAAACAATAGTTATTTCAAATGCTGGGACAAATTTGAAGTAGATTCAGTTTGACTAACTTTTTAATATTAAACTTTTTATTCAGAAATGACTCTTAAGTTTACATGCAGCTGTAAGCAGTCACACTGACTCCCCTACCTAGTTCCTGCTAATGTTAGCATCTTGCCAAACCTTTGTACAAAATCATTGGCACGGTCAGGACACAGAAAAATTCCATCAGCCCAACGATCCCTCATGGTGCTATTTTATAACTATACCTAGTTCTCTTCCATTCCCACTCCTCCTCAGCCTATTGGAAACCACTCGTCTGTTCTTCATTTCTGAAATTTTGTCATTTTAGGAATGTGTATACATGGAATCAAACAGTATGTGATCTTTTGGAGTTGACTTTTTAAATTCAGCATAATTCTCTGGATTTTCAGCCAGGTTGTTGCTTATATCAGTATTTTCTTCTTTTTTATTGCAGAATAGTATTCCATGACATGAATATACCACAGTTTAACCAATCACTCTTTGAAGAACATCTAATCATTTCTGAATTGGGGCTATTACACATAAAACTGCTATAAACGTTAGTGGACAGGTTTTTGGGTAAAGAGAAGTCATCATTTCTCCAGGAAAAGTATCCAGGCATGCAATTGCTGGATCATATGGTAGTTGCATATTTGCTTTTTAAAGAAACTGCCAAACTGTTTTCCAAATTAAATGTACCAGTTTATAATCTCGCCAGCAATCCATGAAAGATCTAATTTCTCCACATCCTCACTAGCATTCGATGTCACTTTTTTGTATTAATCATTCTGATATGTGTGTAGTGGTACCTCATTGTGGTTTTAATTTGGATTTCTCTGATGGCTAATGATGTTGAACTTCTTTCCATGTGCTTTTTCCTTAGGTATATCTTTGATGAGATGTCCTTCTTGTCTTTTGTTCATGTTGTAATTGGATATTTCTTTTGCTGTTGGGTTTTGAGAATTCTTTTCATATTCTCAATGTTAGTCCTTCATCAAGTATGTGGTTTGAAAATATTTCCTCCTTATCTGTAGCTTGTCTTTTCATCCTCCTTACACAGTCTTTTGCAGAACAAAGGTTTTTAACATATCAATTTTTCCTTCTATTGATTGTGCTTTTGAGGTCAAGTCTAAGAACTCTTTATCTCACCCTAGACCTGAGTGTTTTGTCATATGCCCTTCCCAAAAGTTTTATAGTTTTATGTTTTACATTTAATATCATTATCTATTGTGACTTAATTTTTGTAAGGTGAAAGTGAAAGTGTTAGTTGCTCAGTTGTGTCTGAGTCTCTTGACTACATAGACCGTAGCTTACCAGACTCCTCTGTTCGTGGAGTTCTCCAGACAGGAGAATCCCCCTTCTCCGGGGGATCTTCCCGACGCAGGGATCGAACCTGAGTCTCTGGCATTGCAAGCAGATTCTTTATCATCTAAGCTGTCAGGGAACCACAACTAGATTAAATTTTTTTGTCTCTGTCTAATCATTTAGCCACATTTGTTGAAAAGGCTTTCCTTCCTCTTTTGAGTTTCTTTTGCATTTCAAATCAGTGTATCAGTCAAAAACCAGTGCATCATATTTGTGTAGGTCTCTGAGTTTTCTATTTTATTCCACTGATTTATGTGTCTGTCCCTCTGCCTAAACCACTGTCTTGGTTATTGTAGCTGTATATTAAGTCTTGAGATAGAATAGCCTGATTCCTCCAGATTTTGTCTTTTGTTTTAGCAGTTCTAGTTCTTTTCTATATATATTCTATATATACATATATATTACAATAATCTTGTCTATATCTACAAAAAGCTTGCTGAGATTTGATAGGAACCAAATTAAACCTGTGTGTCAGTTTGGGGAGAATTAACATCTTCACTATATTGAATCATCCAGTTCATGACCGTGGTCTTTCCATTTATTGAGATATGGTACTCTTGATTCTTTCATCAGGGTTGTATAAGTTTTCAGCATACAAGTCCTATTAATGTTTTTATTAGATACGTATCTAAGTGGTTACATGTTTCTTTTTTTTTTTTTGAGTGATTTTAGTTGTTTTTAATTTTGGTATTCACATGTTCTGTACTAGTATATAGGAATGCAGTTGATTTTTGTATGTCTTTCTTATGTCCTCTAACTATACTGAGCTCACTTACTGGTTATAAGAGACTTTGTCTATTTCTTGGGGCTTTTAACATAGAAGGCTTTTAAGATGTCATCACATAAGAACATTTCTATTTCTTCCTTTCTGATTTGTTTGCCTTTTATTTCTTTTTCTTTATTGTGTCAGTGAAAACTTAGAGAAGTATGTTGAATAAGAGTTGTGAGAATGGACATCCTTTCCTTGTTCCCATTTCAGTCTATTACTGTTAAGTATATTGTTGGCTCTGTGTGTGTGTGTGTGTATGTCTTTATTAAAAGACTGAGGAAGTTCTCCTGTATTCCAGTTTTTCTGAGAGTTTTTATCAGAGATGGATGTTGAATTTTGTCATATGTTTTTCCTGTATCAATTGATATGATCATGTGAGTTTTCATCTTTGGTCTATTAATATGGTAGATTACACTGATGGATTTTAAAGTATTGAACCATCCTGTATGCCTAGAATAAGCCTCATGATTTTGTATGTAATTCTTTTTATGTATTAATGAATTCTCATTGCCACCATTTTGTTAAGGATTTTTGCATCTGTATTCATGAGTGATATTGGCCTATGCTTTTCATTTTGGGTATGGTCTTTATCTAATTTGGTGCCATTGTAAAGTAAATTGGAAAGTATTCTCTTCTCTTTTCTGGAAGAGATTGTGTAACACTGGTGTTCATTCCCAGTGAAATCATCTGGACCTGGAGATTTCTTTGGGGGGAATTTTTAAATGACAAATTCAGTTTCTCTAATAGTTATAGAGCTATTCAGATCATCTCTTTCATATGGGGTAAGTTGTGTCATTTTTGTTTTTTGAGATTGATCCATTTCCTCGAAGTTGTCATATTTGTGTGTAGAGTTGTTCATAGTATTATTCCCTCATTATCTATTTGATGCTTGCAGGGTCTGAAGAGACAGCGCCTGTTTCTAACATCCCCACTTTCATTTGTAATATTGATAATTTGTGTCTTCCATCTTATTTTTTGGTGAAACTTGATAGAGGTTTCTCAATTTTCTTGATCTTTAAAATAGAGACCCATTTTGTATTTCACTGATTTTTCTCTACCACTTTTAATGTTTTCAACTCAACTGATATCTGTTCTGTTCTTTATTATTTTTCTTCCTTATGCTTGATTTGGGTTTATTTTGCTCTTTTTCTAGCTTCTTGGAAGGGAACTTAGATTATTGATTTGAGACGTTTCCTTTTCCTAACATATGCATATTGTGCCACACATTTTTCTGTTAGTATTATTTTTGCAATATCTCACAAATGCTGATGTTATATTTTCATCTTCATTCAGTTCAATGTGTTATTTTAGAGAAAACTTCTTTTTAGATTTAGTTATTTTGTTTAATTTTGTCTGTGCTGGGTCTTGGTTTCTGCGAGTGGGGGCTACTCTCTAGTTGCGGTGCGCAGGCTTCTCACTGCGGCATGCGGCTCCCCAGCTCTGGAGCACAGGCTCACTAGCTGTCATGCACAGGCTTGGTTGCCCCACAGCACGTGGGATCTTCCTGGACCAGGGATTGAACTCATGTCCTCCACACTGGCAGGCTGATTCTTAACAACTTGAACACCAGGGAAGTCCTCAATGTTTTTGTTTTCTTATTTTTTTTTTTAATATAGGCTTTATTTTTTAGGATAGTTCTAGGTTCACAGCAAAATTGAACAGAAAGTGTTCCTGTGTAACACTGACCCCACACAGCTTCAGCTCATTTGGGTAAATACTGAGGAGCACTGTTGCTATACTATATGGTGAGAATGCTTTTTGTTTCATAAGAAACTGTCAAACTGTCTTCCAAAGTATCTGTATCATCTTTAGTTTTCAGAAGTTTAGTTATGATTGTCTCAGCATGGATTTCTCAGGTTTATCCTATTGGGGATTCACTTAGCTTCTTGAATTTGTAAAGTTGTCTCTCACAAAATTTGGGACGTTTTCAGCCTTTATTTTCTGAAGCCCTGCTCTTTTCTCCTCTTCTCCTGGGACTCTGATGACACAAATATAAGGCCCACAGATTTATCAATACCAACTACTCTTAAAAAAAAAAAAAAGCACTTTTCTGTCTGTTGATTCAGATTGGGTAATTTCTTTTGTTCTATCTCCAAGTTCAGTGATTTGCTCCTGATTCCCTCTATTCTGCTATTGAGCCTATCCACAAGTTTTTTATTTCAACTTTTGTTTCATTTAAAATTTGCCATTCAGTTTTTTCTTTATGTCTTGTTTTTCTTTGCTAAGACTTGCTGTGTCTTTGCTGAGGCTTTCTATTTCCATTTGTTTTCAATATCTTCCTAATTGCTTTTACCATAGCTGCTTGAAAATTTTTGCCAGGTAATTGCAATAGTTTTCTTGGTGTTGGCCTCGGTTGCCTTTTTTTAGGTCAGTTTGAGATCTTCTGGCTCTTGGTATAACAAGTGAATTGCAGTGGAAATCTGGACTTTTTCTTATCATGTTATGAGAGTCTGGGTCTTATTTAAAGCTTCAGTTTTAGTTGGTTTTCTCTGACACTGCTCCAGCAGAGAAGGGGAAACACTGCCTTGTTATTGCCAGGGAGAGGTAGAAGTCCAGGATCTCCACTTGACCTCTCCTGACAAACTGATGGGCAGGGAAGGGAGTTTCAGCTCCCACATGATCTCTGCAGTGGGAGCGGGTGTGGGTGAAAACCCTGAATCTTTTCCTGTGCCTCCTCTGACACCTGGGTAGGAATGGAAGTCCAGGCTAGCCACATGGTCTTCACTGGCACCACTGGGAGAGGGTGGGACCCATTACCAGCAGTTAGGAATGAACGTCTCCCTACATGGCTTTCTCAGCCACTGCCCCAGCAGGGTGGTGGGGTGCCTCCTTACACCCTGGTGGGGGTGGAAATCTCATACTCTTTGGATTTTGCCGACCTTGGTGGGGTTGGGGCCACAGTGTGTGTGTGTGTGGTGGTCTCTGCAGTAGAGCAGTTTTATTATCTGAAAGTTTCCTGTCTTGCTAGACTGTCCCTTTTCTGGTCCTTTGGTTACAAAGAATAGGCTTCTGAAAGGACTTTTTTTTTTTTTTTCAGTCAGCAGCTGTTGATTTTTGCCCATATTCCAGCTCCTTCAGCTCTGAGTTTGGGTTATATGATGCAAAAGAAAACCTAGGGATCACCAGCCTTGGTTTAAGTTCTCAGCTCCCTCCCTTCTCTGCCTTCTTCCCTCCACCTTTCAGTCAGCTTGTGTTTGCTCTATAAACTGGGCTTTTAGTTGTACTAGTGGACAGATTAGGAAGAATTATGTTTACTCCATCTTCTTAGAAGTAGAAGTCCCCTGATTAATTTTTAGCCCTATCCAAATTGTTTTAAGGAAGACTGGGATTGCAGAGTTGTCCCTTTAAAGGTTTATTTCAGCAAAGTGCTAGTGACTGATGTAAAAGTCAAATTGGGTTAGTGCTTTGAGAATCTTGATTGTCCCTGAAAAAGAGAAATGATAATGAATGCAGTGTGAAATCAAGTCTAGATCAGTGGGGCTTCAGTGACAACTGTTGTTGAGCCAGCCTTCAAAGGATGCATTCTTAAGCTTTCGTCTTAACACCAGAATTTAGATCAGCATTCTCAAGTATCCTGAGTTAGATGTATTTTTGATCTAATATTCTGTTTGATTGGCAAGCAGGTTTAAACCTGTATCTTATCTTTTATTTTGCTTCTCAATTGAGAAAGCATCCATTTAAGTAGATAGAAGTGTCTTCCTGGGGTAAACACAAAGGAGCTTATCTCTGGTTTTAGCGCTGCTGGTTACTACTAGACAGAGCTCTCTGGCCAGTGACTGGAAAACTCTTCTTCTGTCTGTGCTGCCCTGGAGGTAGGTTTGGGGGCTTCCAAAATTTGGCTCAGACTGCACTTGACTGGAGTGGCCCACATCACAGGGAAGTCCATATGCAAGCGTAGGACTGGGATTTCAGGAGGGACTACACAGCTTCAATTTTAACTCTGAAGTATTTGTTTATTTTCAGTCCAGTTTTATTGAGATGCAGTTGACATGTGACACTATTGTAGTTTAAGGTATACAGCATAATGACTTGACATACATACATATACATACATAGTGTGAAATGGTTACTGCAGTGAGGTTGAACATCCATGACCTCATAGTTACCAGTTTTTTTCTTATGATTATAATTTTTAGGATTCACTTTCTTAGCAACTTATGGAATATACCACCCAGCATTGTGAACTCTACTGATCATGTTGCTCATTACATGCCTCTTGCTTCTTATCTTGTAATTGGAGCTTTGTACCTTATGACCACCTTCACCCAATTCCTTTGCCCCTCACCCTCTGCCAGCCTCAAATCTGATCTCTTTTTCTGTGACTTTGGTTTTGTTTCAGAATCCACATATAAATGAGATCATAAAGTTTTTGTCTGTCTCTGACTTATTTCATTTACCATACTTGCCCCCAAGATCCATCCATGTTGTTACAACTTCTTTTTATGATAGAATAATATTCCTTTATATAATATATACGTGAATATATATGTGTGTGTGTGTGTGTGTGTGTGTGTGTGATATAAATATATATATATAAAAAGAGTCTTCTTTATCCATTCATCTGACAGTGGACACTTAGGTTATTTCCATGTCTTGACTATTATAAATAATGTTGTAATGAATGTGGGAGTACAGATACCTCTTTGGGATCGTGATTTTGCTTTCTTTGGATGTATACCCAGAAGTGAAGCCAGTGGCTTTTTCTCTTTCAGTGAAATTCAGTGGCTTTTTCTCTTTCGGCTGCGGGGGAAGGGGAATACATGATGTGTGTGTGTGTGATATAAATATATATATATAAAAAGAGTCTTCTTTATCCATTCATCTGACAGTGGACACTTAGGTTATTTCCATGTCTTGACTATTATAAATAATGTTGTAATGAATGTGGGAGTACAGATACCTCTTTGGGATCGTGATTTTGCTTTCTTTGGATGTATACCCAGAAGTGAAGCCAGTGGCTTTTTCTCTTTCAGTGAAATTCAGTGGCTTTTTCTCTTTCGGCTGCGGGGGAAGGGGAATACATGATAGGGCCAATGGGTTCATTAAGTCCTTTCAGCCAGGAATTGGCAGAGGTCAAGAAACACATTGGCCACAAACAGTTCTAGATTTACATATATGTATATAATATGTTTTTCACTTGCTTTGGCAGTAATGTACGATGCTAAGGTCACCAGTGTATAACTACTGGAAAAGGGAAATGTCAGGATTCTCTTGGGAAATGATGAGGTATAATATTTCCCTTGGAACTTATCTTCCAGATTTTAAATCATGATTTTATCAGACATTTGAAGTTCAATATTTTTTAATGACCCAGATTTCTTTTTAAAAATCTACTTTCATTAAATAGTGTCTTTTCCTTTACTCTTTTATTTTACTATTTTAAAAATGAGAATGTATAGTCAATGCTTTATTTAAAATTAAATTAGGCAAATGTTTGCATTTATGACTTTGAAGTAACACATAATGGAGCAAAGGCTTAGGAACCGCTTGCAGCACTGGGTTAGGATGTGGACATTTTTGTATTTGGGGTCAGCACGGAAAACACTGGTGGCACAGTTCTCTGAAACCAGGGCCTGATAAACAGTGATCTTTATGGATGCTAAGGATTATGTAACCACCTAAGTAATCACTCATTTTGATTCTGAGTTAAAAACTGCTTCAAGTTAAAAACTGAAAGATTTCTTTGTAATTGTAACTTGTATTAAGGCTACTTGCCAAAAATGTTTTAAAATCCTGGTACTCAAAGCGCTTTAAAAAGTGAAGAGAAGTGGCTTAGTGTGTGATGGCTGATACTATTCCTACCTTTCATAATTAGTGTTTAACCTAAGCTTTCAGTGTTTCAGGGCATCTGGAAGAACAAACCACCTCCTTTGTCAACACAACTTGAATAAATGTAGCCTTTCGGTGTCAGAGTGAAGTCAGTGTTCCAGTAAACATGCATCCTGTAGTCAGCATTATGTATGATGTCTCCCTCTGCGTCCTGTCCCGGAGCCAGCTTCCATGCTCAGCATACCATAAATCTGTTCTGAGTATTTGACTCAGTCATGTCCAGATCAGAAACCAATGACTTTAATTCCATAGACCTCCATCAGAGCTGTATTTTCTTACCCCTTTGTTGAGGAAACAGTTCAACAGATTTAATTTTTGCTTTGGTTAGAACAAACACATTTCATGTTAGTCATCCACCAGGCATATACAGTTGGAGGAGCTGAAACTCTGTCAAGGGTGTGAGCACTTACTGGTGAGCATGAATTTTTCTGTCCCATTCAGTCATGTCCAACTCTATGTGAACCCACAAAGGACAGCCCACCAGGCTCTGTCGTCCCTGGGATTCTCCAGGCAAGAGTGCTGGAGTGGGTTGCCATTGCCTTCTCCAATGCACGAAAGTGAAAAAAGAAAGTGAAGTCACTCAGTCGTGTCCGACTCTTAGCGACCCCATGGACTGCAGCCTACCAGGCTCTTCTGTCCATGAGATTTTCCAGGCAAGGGTACTGGAGTGGGTTGCCATTACCTTCTCTGTATGAAGCACATAGTAGGGAAATAATGTATACAGAAAATGAAACTGAAGAGTATGTCATTATCTTCTGGAAATCTGTGTGTTGACTTTAACAATTAAATGAAACATTATTTAAAGAAGTAACTCATTTTATAATTATAATATGAGTTCAATGGAGATATAGGTATTTAAAACAGAAAAGAATGGTGTCTCTGGATTTTTATTGTGCTTATTAGATCAGACCACAATACTATAAAAACTTTTATCACTCAAGACAAAAAAGTAAATACTTTGTGATACAGAGTTCTGTGTATGTATGATATGAATATATATTTAACAAAAGAAAAATGATAAACTGTTAGGGTGGTGCATACACAAACTTTTAAAAAATATATCATTCTGGCAATAGAAAGACTGAAAACACAAATATAAACCTGAAAAAGAGGTCAGATATTTTGCTAGTAGGGCCAGACTGCAGTAACGATATCATATAATAATTGCTTATTCCTGACAACTCAGATCTGTTAACAAGTGTTTGTTTACCTTTTCCTCATAGTTCTGTCCCTGATCCATGACCCCAAAAACCTGATATGGTAATTTAAAAAATATAACCATCCTTTTCACTAAAAATTTTGCACAACTGTGTGAATATGTTCTAAAAAAAATTTGCTACACTGAATTTTTCGCAGTTTGGTGAGTAGTATGCTTTTTCCTCTTAAAAAATCTCATATCAGGAACATACCAAAATTTATACAGAATATACACTGACTCACAGATATAAGGAGAACATCATATAATATTGTGGCTAAGAGATCATTTACACTTTATAATTTAAACATATTTACCAATTACTTCAGTTCAGCTCAGTTCAGTTGCTCAGTCATGTCCAACTCTTTGTGACCCCATGAACTGCAGCATACCAGGCATCCCTGTCCATCACCAACTCCCGGAGTCCACCCAAACCCATGTCCACTGAGTTAGTGATGCCATCCAACCATCTCATCCTGTCATCCCCTTCTCCTCTTGCCCTTAATCTTTCCCAGCATCAGGGTCTTTTCAGATGAGTCAACTCTTCACATCAGGTGGCCAAAGTATTGGAGTTTCAGCATCAATATCAGTCCTACCAATGAACACCCAATTACTTCATTATATCATAATTAACTGTTTGGTTTCCTACATTTTCTAAAATATTTGAGGCAGATCACTTTGATATCTATTAATTTGTTTTTTTTTTTTTTTTCTGGTAAAAATCATTCTTTTGATGTAACCCAATGATGCTTTTCAGAGAAGGCAATGGCAACCCACTCCAGTACTCTTGCCTGGAAAATCCCATGGACAGAGGACCCTGGTAGGCTGCAGTCCAGGGGGTCGCTAGGAGTCAGACATGACTGAGTGACTTCACTTTCACTTTTCACTTTCGTACATTGGAGAAGGAAATGGCAACCCACTCCAGTGCTCTTGCCAGGAGAATCCCAGGGACAGGGGAGCCTGGTGGGCTGCCATTTATGGGGTCGCACAGAGTCGGACATGACTGAAGCAACTTAGCAGCAGCAGCAGCAACGATGCTTTTGAACTGTGGTGTTGGAGAAGACTCCTGAGAGTCCCTTGGACTGCAAGGAGATCCAACCAGTCCATTCTGAAGGAGATCAGCCCTGGGATTTCTTTGGAAGGAATGATGCTGAAGCTGAAATTCCAGTACTTTGGCCACCTCATGTGAAGAGTTGACTCATTGGAAAATACTCTGATGCTGGGAGGGATTGGGGGCAGGAGGAGAAGGGGACAACAGAGGATGAGATGGCTGGATGGCATCACTGACTCGATGGACGTGAGTCTGAGTGAACTCGGGGAGTTGGTGATGGACAGGGAGGCCTGGCGTGCTGTGTTTCATGGGGTCGCAAAGAGTCGGACACGACTGAGCGACTGAACTGAACTGAACTGAAAGTTAGAAAGCTTCCTGGGTGGCTCAGTGATAAAGAATCCGCCGTCAATGCGGGAGATGCAGGTTCGATCCCTGGGTTGGGAAGATCCCCTGGAGAAGGGAGTGGCTGCCCACTCCAGTGTCCTTACATGCGAAGTCGCATGGACAGAGGAGCCTGGTGGGCTTACAGTCCATGAGGTTGCAAAAGAGCTTGACTCGAAGAGCGACTTAGCAATAACAACAAAGGTTAGAAAGTTCTGGAGAGGGTCGCAAAGAGTCGGACACGACTGAGCGACTGAACTGAACTGAACTGAAAGTTAGAAAGCTTCCTGGGTGGCTCAGTGATAAAGAATCCGCCGTCAATGCGGGAGATGCAGGTTCGATCCCTGGGTTGGGAAGATCCCCTGGAGAAGGGAGTGGCTGCCCACTCCAGTGTCCTTACATGCGAAGTCGCATGGACAGAGGAGCCTGGTGGGCTTACAGTCCATGAGGTTGCAAAAGAGCTTGACTCGAAGAGCGACTTAACAATAACAACAAAGGTTAGAAAGTTCTGTGAGCTTTGACAAACTCATACAGCTATGTAACCACCTCCGTAATCAAGACAGAGAACATTTCCATGATTCACAAAGTAACCCCTTTGCCCCTTAGCCATTACCTGCCTTCCACACTCAGCCCAGAACAGCTCTCTCTCCTCTCCTCTTCCTTCCATTTTCTGAAACTTCATCGAAACAGAATCATGCAGTCTGGAGCCTTTGGCATTTGGTTTCTTTCACTTAGCAAAATGCTTTTGAAGTTCCTCCAGGTGGTTTCCTATATCAGTTGTTTGTTGGTATTTCTTGCTGAATAGTGTTTGATTGTATGCCTGTGCCAGTTTGAAAGTATATGTTTAACTTTATTGTTAAAAAAACTACCAAACTGTTCTCCAGAGCAGTGGTGCTCTTTTGCATCTCCACTGATCATGTATGTCTCTTCTAGTGGCTCTGTATCCTTCTCAGCGCTTACTTAGCATTGTCAGTTTTTAAATTTTAGCCGTTCTGACAGACAACTAGTGGTATTTTGTTGGGGCTTTAATTTCTAGTCCCTTAATAACTGGTAATGCTGGTATTCTTTTTATGTGCCATTCAGATATGTGCCATTCACCTTTTGGCAAGGTGTCTGTTCATACTGTTACGAGTTTTAAAAAATAGTAGATTATTTGATTTCTTATTATTGAGTTTGAAAGCTTTTTTTTTGTATATTCTGGATACAAGTACTTCGTTGAATATGTGTTTTGCAAATATTTTATCCTAGTCTGTGATGTGTCTTTTCATCCTCTAAGCAATGTCTTTGACTTCCCAATTTTTTTGTGGTTAAACACACTTTAAATTTACTGTCTTACAATTTACTTAATAATTGTATATTCTAAAGCATATACAATTCAGTGATAACTACATTCGTGTTATTGTGAACGTATCACCACCATCCATCTTCAGAACTCTCTTCGCCTTGAAACCTCTGAAGCCCTGTACCTGTAAAATAATAACTCCCCATTGCCCCTCTCCCCAGCCACTGGCAGCGTCTTTCTGCTTTCTGTCTCTTGTTTTGACTGCCCTATTCGTATAAGTGGAATCATGCGGTATCTGTCTCTACATGACTGACTTATTTCACTCAGTGTAAAGTCCTCAAGGTGGACTCGTTTGTAGCGTGCCAGAATCCATTTGCAACATGCCTTTTTAAGGTTATATTGAGAGAGAAAGAGGGAGAGAAAAATACATATGTATTAGATATCTCTTTATAGATGTGGTATGTAAAACATACCACATTTTGTGTATTTATTCGTATGTCAGTGAACACTTGGATTGCTTCCATGTGGTAGCCATTGTGAATACTGCTGTGGACGTGGGTATGCAATTACTTGTTTCAGTCCCTGCTGTCAGTAGTTTGGGATGTATATTCAGGAGTGGAATTGTGGCATCACATGGTAATTGTATATTTAAAATTTTGAGGAACCACCATACCTGCTGTCCCACAACAGCTGTACCATTTTGTGTTCAAGCCCAGTACAACAAGGATGCCAGTTTCTCCACATCCTCACCAGTGCTGTTATTTTCTTTACTGATAGTAGCTGTCCTAAAGGGTTCAAGGTGTTGATGATATTATTTGAAAAGCAGAAATTGAAGTTTGTTTGCATGTGAATGTTCAAATGTTTCCACATCAGCTATTGAAGAAACCATCCTTTTTATATTGTATTGCCTTTGAATCTTTATCAAAAAATCAGATGACTGTATGTGTGTAGGTCTATTTCTGGACTCTGTTCTCTCCTTAAATTTTGATCAGCCTCCTTAATGTGAAGCAGTGTTAAGCTTAATATAGTACCAGCCCTCCCTCAGAAGTAAATTTTTGGTCATGATTTAAGCAGAAGAGAAGACCAAGACATTTTACAATCTGGCCGGGCAGATTTACTCTGCATTTTGCAGTGAAGGGTGTTCTGAAAGACAAAACCTATGACTTTCTCCACACTTTTTTAGGACCTTACCCAAACAGACTTTGTACATTTTATCTTTTTCCAGGTTTAAAATTGGAGCTGAGAATTTCTTCATCTTGAGTATCCTTCTGCAGAAAGCTAATACAAAAGTACAAGATAAGATAAACAAGCATTTGAGTTTAAAATATAGTCTCCCATAGTTATACAATAGTGTAAAAATAGTGACTATCTTGATGGAATCCAAGAAACAGAAGCATGTAATGTCACCAGCACAGAAACAAATGCGCTAAGCCTCAGCTCTGCCGAGAGGACCTAGGCTCCAGAGAACATGGGGGACACCTTTCAGGCTGTGCACAGGTAGCTGACACTCCCCCACACACAAAATAAGGAAGTGTTTCTATTACCTAGACAAAAGAGAAGAGCCTGGCAGTCACTGGGTAGCTTGAGTTCTTTTGCCACCAGGTAAATAAACCAGGTGAAACCTACCTGAGAGAAAAATCTTCATCCAGATGGTATGACCCAGTTTGTATAGAGACCACCATCTGTTTGCCACTGATGTTAAGACATCACTTAGAAAATGATGTTGAGATGATCAGCATCTCAGAGGTGGAAGACCAGTTCAGTTCAGTTCAGTTCAGCCGTTCAGTCGTGTCCAACTCTTTGCGACCCCATGGACTGCAACATGCCAGGCTTCCCTGTCCATTACCAACTCCCAGAGCTTGCTGAAACTCATGTCCATCGAGTCGGTGATGCCATCCAACTATCTTATCCTCTGTCGTCCCCTTCTCCTGCCTTCAATCTTTTGAAGCATCAGGGTCTTTTTCAACAAGTCAGTTCTTTGCATCAGGTGGCCAGAGTATTGGAGTTTCAGCTTCAGCATCAGTCCCTCCAGTGGATATTCAGGACTGATTTCCTTTAGGATGGACTGGTTGGATCTCCTTGCTGTCCAAGGGACTCTCAAGAGTCTTATCCAACACCTCAGTTCAAAAGCATCAATTCTTCAGTGCTCAGCATTCTTTATGGTCCAACTCTCACATCCATACATGACTACTGGAAAAACCATAGCTTTAACTAGGTGGACTCTTGTCAGCAAAGTAACATCTCTGCTTTTTAATATGCTGTCTAGGTTGGTCATACTTTCCTTCCAAGAAGTAAGCGTCTTCTAATTTCATGGCTGCAGTCACCATCTGCAGTGATTTTGGAGCCCATGAAAATTAAGTCTGTCACTGTTTTCATTGTTTCCCCATCTATTTTCCATGAAGTGATGGGACAGGGTGCCATGATCTTAGTTTTTTGAATGTTGAGTTATAAGCCAGCTTTTTCACTTTTCCTCTTTAACTTTGATCAAAAGGCTCTTTAATTCTTCTTTGCTTTCTGCCATAAGGGTGGTGTCATCTGTATATCTGAAGTTATTGATACTTCTCCCGGCAATCTTGATTCCAGTTTGTGCTTCATCCAGCCTGCAATTCACATGATGTACTCTGCATATAAGTTAAATAAGCAGGGTGACATTATATAGCTTTGGCGTACTCCTTTCGCAATTTGGAACCAGTCTGTTGTTCCATGTCTGGTTCTAACTGTTGCTTCTTGACCTGCAAGCAGATTTCTCAGGAGGCAGGTAAGGTGGTCTGGTATTCCTGTCTCTCGAAGAATTTTCCAGTTTGTTGTGATCCACACAGTCAAAGGCTTTGGCATAGTCAATAAAGCAGAAACAGATGTTTTTCTGGAACTCTCTTGCTTTTTTGATGATCCAACAGATGGCAATTTGATCTCTGGTTCCTCTGCCTTTTCTAAAACCAGCTTGAATGTCTGGAAGTCCACGGTTCGTGTACTGTTGAAGCCTGGCTTGGAGAATTCTGAGCGTTACTTTGATAGCGTGTGAGATGAGTACAGTTGTGTGGTCGTTTGAAGACCAGGTCAGTGGCTAAACTTCTTTTCTCTCTTCCTGTCTTCCGTCTGGGCCCTTGTTCAGTTCTTTCTCCACAAGCCTGCTGGATGTGAATTACCAAAGGACAGCTCTGACCACGCTCAAAGGTGCTGCCCACTGGCCTCCAGACAAAAGCGCGTGTCTCATGGCCTGTGGGCCTTCACAGACTCGCCCTGGGCCACCTCGACAGACTCCTGTCCAGGGTCCCCTTCCACGTGGCAATGACCTGACCACACGTGCTGTGCGTTCTCACTCCCTTGTGCACGTGCTGGTTTCTCTCATCAGATGCCTTTTCCTTTATGTGCCTGATGGATTCTTCTTATCCTCCCAGGTCCATCTCACATGTCACCTTCTCTTGTCACCTTCCTGCACTGTCTGAGCAGGGTACAGGAAACACAGTGTAATGTTCAAGAACACAGACTTGGGTTTGAATTCCAGCTCTATCACTTCTGAGTTGTGTGAACAAGTTGTTAATCTCTCTGCTCCTTCATTTCATAGAGGTACGTACCTAATAGGGTGATTATGAGGATTAAATATTAATAATATGTATGTGTGTGTATATAGTACATATCAAAATGCATAAGTATGTAGTAAACATGTCATTATTATTATTATCTCCTGTTCATTTAGTCAGCAAACATTTATTGAGCTGCATGCTGTTCACCTGTACCAGGGACTTGGGATGCACAGATAAGTGAGCCCTGGCTGTGCTTTAGGAGGAGGATATTCAGAGCCATGGAAGCTGCCACTTCTTTTATGATGACTGTCAAGTACTGTACGTGTGGGTCTCAGTTCATCTCCAGCAGCCTTAAGATACAGGTACTCTAATCCCCACTGCGGCTCAGAGAAGTCAGTAGGCAGCTTGCCTGTATGATCTAGAACATGTGGATACGTACCTGCCAAACAGTGGAGCCAAGCGTTCAGCCACTGACTGACTCTGTTCAAAGGAAATTTGGGAAATATTTGGAGAATGTCATAGGCCCTTTGAGATTTACATCTTGAAGGACAGCAACCATATTTTTCTGAAAGATGCTTCTTTCTGCTTCTGCCAGAGGCGGCATATTTAACAGGATAAATTCTAGAGCTCACCCAAGTTGACAGGCCACACTTTCTTACAGTTCATCTTCTGTTATTTATATAATAAATTCTGTGTCCTTGAGTCTCGCTATTAACTCTTAAATCTCATCAACATTCTTATATTTAGTTGTGAACTGTGAATAGTAGAAATGAGGGGAGTTAAAGTTTATAGTAAGGTTAAGAATCCAGTCCATGGGGTTCTTGAGGCAAGAATAGCTTTTATCTCTTAAAATTTTGGCAGAAGTGATAGGCTTCACTATTAATACTTACACACTATATTTAAGTGTGTAACTAAATAAAAGTGGAATGTTGAGATATTTTAGAGGGATGGGATGCTAAGAAGGCTCTTAAAGATTCTTGAATCCCATTGTATTGGTCAGACTTCTAAATGGCAAAACACAGACTCCACCTAAACTATTCTAGGCAGAAAGGAATTAGTCAGAAGAGTTTAGTGGCTTGTAGAACCTCTGGTAAAGCCAAAGAATTAGATTTGGCTGTTTGACAGCCAGAAAAGACACTGAACTATATCTTAGAACTACCTTGCCCTTACTTGTTGCTGGTTCAGCTCAGAAGCATCACCACAGCCGTGCTTGTTCTCCCTGAAACTTGGTGATCATTTTCTAAGAATTATTAGAAATAAAAGGAAACCAGTGCCTGTAAGGCCCCTTGATTCTCTTGAGGTGTATGCTCATTTGAGGAGCTGGGCTGAGATCTAGTTAGAAAAGATCTTATAAAAACAAAGTCCCAGATAAATAAATTGAGTCATGTTCAGACAATGAAATAATATACAGCAATTAAAGGGGATGTGCCAGAGCCACATCTTTTCACAAGGCTAAGATTTTAAACTGTGACGTTGAACAAAAATGCCGGCTCCGTAATAACACATAGAGGGTGATAGCATACCAGAAAACTTAGAGAGCATGCAAAAATAGCCTCTTATAGGGTGTGCATGTATGTAAAACTACAGAAAAAATCCCCAGGAATGAACTCAAAATTAGTGGTTGTTTCTGGAGATGGGGAACAGAGAGTGGGACCAGGAAAGGGTACACAGGTAGCTTCCATTGTATCTTTAATGTTTTGCTTCTTATGGACTATTTTCTTGAGAGAGAGATACAAGCAAAATGTTAAGCAATCCAAGATCTGAATAGTTGGCTAGCCCAATATAAGCTGTCTGTTATATTTATTCTCTCTGCTGCTAGCTGCTGCTGCTGCTGCTAAGTCGCTTCAGTCATGTCCAACTCTGTGCGATGCCATAGACGGCAGCCCACCAGGCTCTTCCATCCCTGGGATTCTCCAGGCAAGAACACTGGAGTGGGTTGCCATTTCCTTCTCCAATGCCTGAAAGTGAAAAGTGAAAGGGAAGTAACTGAGTCATGTCTGACTCTCAGCAACCCCATGGACTGCAGCCCACCAGGCTCCATCCATGGGATTTTCCAGGCAAGAGTACTGGAGTAGAGTGCCGTTGCCTTCTCCGATTTATTCTCTCTACTTCTCTGTATATTTATTCTCTCTACTTCTCTGTATATCCAAGGGTTTCATAACTTAAAATGTTAATCCTTGGCTTCAGTTGTGTATTGAGGTAAAATTTTTAAAAATACTGCCTCCTCTCCATAGAGATAAATTCACCAGAAACAGTAAAACTGCAGTTGTTGAATTTAGCTGGTTCCCTTCCTGAAAGAAGGGAGTTCAAGGAAGGTATCCAAAACACTTGGTCACTGAGCTTTCCAGAGGGAGTGAGCGGCCCTCAGCTGCAGCTCCATCTGTGCCAAGTGTGCGAGCTGGAGCCGGGTCACACCCCAGTCCTGCCGTGTCTCTCTCAGGTGGCTTTCCGCTGGGTGTCATGAGTGCTGGGCCTGGAGCCAAGCTGGCTTTGTGCAGCGTGCTGACCACAAACGTCCATGTTGGTTTAAAATGCTCTATTTACAAATGCGTAGTCAGATAGCCCAGGTGTCATCAGAGGAATCATTTGCTTGACTTGCCAGCTCTACCCTGTTACCGTGGGAGTTTATTTTGAGGATAAAGGAGCTGAAATGTTGAGTCAAGTCCTTCATATTAACCAAAGGAAAATCATATTGGAAGGAGAACAAAGAAATGTGTGAAATGCAAAATCAAGAGGAGTCATCTTAAAAGAAATCATTTGAAAAAGTGTTTGAAGACCCGCGCCATCCCTGGCACACAGAGGCCCTCACGAAGGCTCTGAACTGATGGGATTTCTATATGATGGAGTGCTGGTTCCCCCATGGTCTAGGCTGCTTCCAACACTGTTTTTTAGTGCAGGGATTTCTCCTTGAGTGGTCCATGAGTAGGATTGAGGGAGTCCATCAACTTGATTAAGAAAAAATATTACATCTAACTTTCATTGATCTCTAGCCAAAATTCACCGTTCTCTTAGTTATGAAATAAGTGGCAGCAAACCTGTTAGTATTAACAGTGCCTGTAACTTTATCATCATACCCCAAACAGATTGGCTTGTGATTTTTTTCTCCTTAAATGTCCTTGCGAGGTTTTGATATCAAGGTTATGCTGGCCTCAAAAAACAAATTGGAGAATTTTATTCTCTGGAAGAAATTGTATAAGGTTGGTGTTATTTCTTCCGTAAATATTTAGTACATTACAGTGGTGAAGCCCTTCTAGGTCTGAAGTTTCTCACTGGGAAGCTTTTTAAATATAGATTTAACTTACTTAATATATACCAGACTATTCAGATACTCTATATTTCTTCTCATATAAGTTTTGGGAAGCTTCTTTTTCTTAGGAATTTGTCTATTTCCTATGCTTTCGAAATACTAGGTGAAACTTGTACAAAATATCCTTGTATGTTTTTAACATCAGTAGGTCATGCTCTCTTTTTTATCCTTTATATTAGGAAAAAATTTTTAAACATTAACACAACTCAGAGTTCTTAAGCATTTAGGGAAATGACAACCATTGATAGATGTTTAAAGTAGTACACCCTTTCTGGAAGACTGTTTTGTAGAATAGTATATTTTGATATATGAAATGTGAGTATATTTTATCCAACTACCTGTTTTAAAGAATTTTCCATAAATAATTTCACAGTGCAAAAATACTCACCACAGCATTATCTGTAGCAGCCAAAAAAAAAAAAGGAAACAGATCAATAAGGGTCAGGGAAACACTTGTGCTATTTACATTTGCTAGAGTACATTTATTTTATCTTATTTTAGATTTTTTTTTAACTTGATGGCACCACACAGCATGTGGAATCTTAGTTCCTCAATAGGGATTGAACTCATATACCCTGCAACTGGAAGCAGAGAGTCTTAACCACTGGACCACCCTAGAGTACCTTTTGTGGTTACAAAACATATGACATAGACATGGGAATGTGCTAGGGAGATACTTTTAGTTACAAAAAGCAGTCACAGAAGAATGTGTACAACATCACGTCTTCTGTGTTAAATATATAATTCTTTTTTTAAATACATACGTCTATATGTGAATGCGTATGTAGAAAATAATTTGGAGGCATGGTCACCAGGTTTCTAACAATGATATCTGTGCATGGTAGGATGTTGGGTACCAGTTATTTTCTTTTTTGCTCTTTGGTGTTGTTTAAAATGTTTGTATGGACATGCATCACTTCTACAAAAATAGCAAAACTTTCTAAAGAGCTTGGCTGTAACAAGAGGATGAGAGGGTGGTAGGGGAGGGGAATGTCAAAGCATTTTTCTTGACTGATGGAGAACAGCCAGAGAAGAAAGAGAGCGTGAAGCTACAATAAAGAAGCGATAGTCAATTGAAAGACAGGAGGGCCTGGACTCACACAGAAGTCAACCCTCAAGGGGCAGTACAACATTCCTTCCGGAAAGAAGGGAAAGATAAGAGAAGATATGGAAGAGTTCCGAGCCAAAAGAAAGGGAAAATAATGTTCATAATTAACTCACAGCTGCCAATTTCTTAGTGAAATCGGAGGTGAAATTATTTGAGTAGAGCCAGGGTCTTGAGGATAGTGGTGAGGGTCTCCAATAGGATTGACTGTAGAAGAGAGTCACCGGGGTGTGGGCAGTTGAGCCCACCTGGGGACCTTAATAAAGCTTTGGTTTAAGGGAACCCAGTGATGTGGCTGGGCAGCTCTTCTCTAGGAGAACAGCACACTTGGTACCAGGCTAGGGGGTGGCTCGGGAGGCATCGTAGCACTTCAGAGGATGAGAAAATTCAGGATACTGATTGATTAATCCAGGATGCCTGGGAGGAAAGCGAATTACAGAGAGTACCATGGGCTGGGGATTTATTTAGAATTGGATATCCAAGAAGCCAGAGGACAGGTGCTCAGATTCAGGGTGGGTTTTCAGAGCTTGACATCTTATGGAAGGTCTGCTCAGTGGCTGTGGGAGGACAGGAATGGTCACAGAAGTTGGGAAGGTCCGGGGGTTGTGAAACTGGGAGGTCCAGTGGTCTTGCTCATGGATGTGAGCATTTCCCAGGATGATGACAAGGAATTCTTTTGGAGAAGATTTTGAGACAGATGCTAAGAGATTGGGTTCATGGACAGAAAGACTCTTCAGTGCAGGCTTGAGGGAGGGAGCTGGTAGAGCCCTGGTCTGGAGCAGCTGTGGGCCTGCAGGGAGCTAATTGACCTGCTCTCCTAAGACCAGGAGCCTGAACCCCAAGAGAAGCCTCCCTTCATGACTGTGGGGCTTTGCAGTCCAAAACTGGCAGAAGGAATGCTCCAGAGAAGGAGAAGGAATACTCTGCAGACATTTCTTAGTGAAGGGACAAGATCATGGGGTACAGGTAAGTGGGTAAAAATATGAGAATTAGGGTTCTGATGAGAACAGGATCAAAAGAGAAGCAGGCTAGAAAGAGGAAGGCTGAGCTGCAAAGGGGGTGGCGATTTGTTTGCTGGTTTCCCAAAGGAAATGCTGAACTATATGTTTCTTTTTCTTATCACAAAGCAATATCTGCTCACGGCTGAGGGAACAGAAACTACAGATAAGCAAAAAGTAAAAATGAGTAAAGAATCATAAGAGCCACTCACAATCGCTGGGTCCTGGAGCTTTTCCCGTTGACATGTTCCCCCCTCCTGTTCCTGCCGCCGCCGATCCAGGTCAAGGCCTCACAGGCTCTAGAACAAGCTTGTCCTCAGGGTCACAGATTTCTCTTCCTAGCGGAGCTCCCAGGCCGGCCTCCTCCCGACTCCCAGCCCTCCCATCCTGCCGCCACAGCCATCTTCCCCAAACACCCCATTCCCGCTTCCCTTTTCAGATTCCATCATATACCACGGCCCCCCTCTGGCTTTCCAGAGGTTCTGTGACCTGGAGCATCTTACCTCCCAGACTTGTTTCCAAACCCTCCCCTTTACTTAGACCTGCTTTGCTTCCCTCCCAGCTCCCTTCCCCAGCCTCCTCAACATCCGGGTCTTCATGATACCAGCCCTGTCGGGCTGGCCGCCCCCAGATTCTCCCAGCTGTCAATGCCCAGTGCCCTGCTCCAGCCCAGACTGACTGATCTTTGCCTTCTGGTTGCTTGCCTGACCACTCCTTCTAGGGCCTCATCGATTCTGTGTCAGTTCACGCTCAGATATGACAAGTACATTCAGATATACTTAGAAGGAAGCACAGGATTTAGAGCTGGGAGGAACCTCGGTCCCTGATCTTACTAAGATTCAAGGGAGGCCAAGAGACAAGCCCCCCAAAGTCAACCAGCAAGTTGTTCATGGAGCTGAGACTGGAACCCTGATTCTCAGACCTGAACACTCCTCATTGAATTAAATATTGCTTTCTAAATAAAACTTTTCTCTGATGCCTGGACATGAAGCCCCAGAGACGCAAAGCAGTGGTTATCAGTAATGAGAATATATCAGGCTGCTCAAAATCCAGACTGCTACGCCTAATAGGGGGAGACGCTGATTCAGTAGGTACAGGATAGGCTCTGAGTATCTGCATTAAAACCAAATAAACAAAACTCTCTGGCTCATCCTGATGTAGAGAGCCCTCAGCTCACGCTTTGAGAAACAGAGCTCTTTCTTGTCTTTGGTTTTTCTTTCTTTGTTAAGTTCTCTGACATTTGCTTGTGAACACAGTTAAGCTCTCCCGAAGCTTCCCATCACGGGAGCAGGCTTGGGTAGCCAGCCTCCCACCCCATCCAGAACATGACAGCAGGAGTCTGGTGCTGTGACCCGTTCACCCTCTCAGGCCCCAAACTGGCCTGGGCCCAAGCGCCTGTCTTCCTGATGTGCACGGCCGTTTGGCCTCAGGAGCCAAGTTATTTTTCAAAGTCCTTGGAGGCAATACCTTGGCAAAAGGCTGAGTGTAGTGGAATTCTTTGGGAAACATCCCCCTGGCCAGGGTGTTTCTGAGCACCTTCTGTAGCATGGATGCCCGGGCTCTGGGGCCTGCCAGCTGTCTGTGTCACAAGGCATCCATGTAAACCAAACCCAAGCGTGGGCCTGGGCTCTCCAAGCCCTGGCACATGCATCCAGGCCAGGCTGGCAGGAGGAGGAGCCGTCTGCGCAGTGATGAGGGCCAGGCTCTGGGCACGCCACCTGCCTGGGTCTGTGCCTCGTATCTACCATTTCTAGCCACGTGACCTTTGACATCCCTTTGCTGCTGTTTCCTCATCTATAGAGTGAGAGTATAAATTACTATAAAGTTAATTGTAATTGTATTACAAAAAAATAAAAAGAATTCCTACCCCACAGGATAGGTGATGAAGGTAACAAATTAATGCATGAAAAGCTCTTGAAACAGCATTTGGCGCATAGTAAGAGTTCAGTAAGGGACTGCGGTTATTATAATTATCTCATGAAAACTGTGATGAAATAATGAGACTCACTGCTCTCCACCGTTATCAGTCCAAGAGTTATCAGTTGCCCCTTATTGCATGAGCATAGATTAGAGGAATGACTAATAACATAGTAATTGCTCTTCAAAATGCTGCCTGGGCCCTCCAAGACAATTAAAATATGCTAGGTATTTCCTAGCAGTAAGGTCAAGCCTTGCATAATTTAACAGCTCTACAGCAGTTCAGCATTTTGGTGCTTTGGTAAGGTGGCAGTTATATAACAGGCTGCAACCACGCACATGAGCAGAGCCAGAGGTGGGGGAGAGGGTGCTTTGAAAAGATGTGTTAAGCACAGGAATGAAGGATGTGATAGACGAAGGACCTGGCAACAGCTGCAAGCTTCAGAAAGTTTGGGTCTGGGGGAATGCATACACGCCCTGTGCCATTTTGGCACATGTTGGCTTGAAAAACATCTCCCAATGTTAACTATCAACCTACTGCCATTCGGAGGTATGAAATTTTGTCTTGTATTAGCCGTATGTCAGGTGTTTTCTCACTCCTTGGCAATATTTTAAGCTAAAATATGATTGTATCAATCTCTAAAGTGACACAAAGCTGAATCAATCTCTGAAATCATGTCTTCATCAAATTTTTATGTAAAAACTCAACTTACATTGTTGCCAAAGTATCCCCTTCCTGTATCCGATTGCCATTCTAACCAACCTTGGTGCTTCAGACGTAGTGGTTCCATCCTTCAGATTCTAAGTACAGGAGAGCCTAGGAGGGTGTTAGAAAGTGGATGCCAGTGGCTTATTTCTGTTTTGGAGTGAGAGATGCTAGTCTCATGAGTCCTTCGCAAGTGATCTCATGTGCTAACCACTAAAATACTTTTTAGACTGCCCTGTTTGAGTTGTGCAGTATTTCTTTAAAAGAAGACTGACATTTAAATAGACTGCTTGATGTTTGTCATGACATAAGGCTTAGAACCTCTAGAGACCAGAAAGTCAGTTTGTTTCTGGAACCGTCTTTAGACAAGGATCATCCTCATCTCTTCTAAGGACCCAGAATTGGTTGCCCACACTTTTCAGAGATAATGCTGAAACCAGGGTCTTTAAAGTCATGGATGGGGAGAGAGCTATGGGGATTGCTGTCAGCTAGGCCAGGCTGAAAGCTTGCCTTAGTAGGGCTCACTGGAGAGCCTGCTATTCACCTTAGTAAGGAGCTGCTGTAGAGTAAGTTCCTGGGAATGAGTGAGGCCCAGGAAAGCCTTGTTGGATGGCAGTCTGTAACTTTACCTTGTCTTTTAAAATAAATTATTTTTAACATTTATAAATGAGAGCAAAATTTGCCTGTCCAAGCACTGTGGGAGGTCAGAGTGCTAGCGCGATGACCAGGTGGCTGACAGTAGCTTGGAGGCCTTAGCCAGCTCTAACTTTCATTTATTCACCAAATACCAGCTTAGTGCAGGCCCTGGACTACACTGTGCTATAGAGGAAGTGGCTGGAAAGTCACTGAGCATGTATGTGTAAGGCATTATTTTGAATTCCAAACTGTTTGATATTTTTCATAGTAAAGTTTTTTAAAAGTGAGCTAGCATATTTGATATAAGGAGACCTTGAAAAATGAAAAAGATAACTAGCTTAAATGCTTTTTAAATATAATAGAAAGGCTAGAAAACAAAATCAGAGCTCTTCCAAAAGGCAAAGTGAAAAGATGAAGAGAGAGAAAATAGGAGAGAAATAGTAAATTAAAAATTTTGGTGATGCATCCAGGAGTTTGAATATCTGAATAGGAGTTCCAAGGTGAGAGAAAGAAATTATCAAAGAAGTAATACAAGAAAAATTTCAGAACTGAAGGTCAAGGAATTTTCAATCCAGAGCCCAGCACAATGAAAAAAATGACCCTTCTCTGGACACACTGTCATCAACATTTACAACTCCAGAAACAATGAATTGTAACAGCTTTGAGGGGCAAATGAATCACAAACAAAAGAAGGAAAGTCAGAATGCCATCAGAGCTCTTAACATCAGCACTGAAAGCTATGCTATAAGACAAAAGAATAAAGCCACCAAAATAGGGAAAATTATTTTGCATTTAGAATGTTATGCTCAGCCGAATTTTCAATAAAGTGTGAGGATAGAACAAAGACATCTTTAAATCTGCAAGGACTTTAAGTTTTGCTTCCTGTGGATCCTTTTTTAGGAAACAACCAGAATACTTGACCAAAATGAGAAAATGGAAAGAGAACTAGAACCCAGAAGGCAAGGAACCAACACAGGAAAACAACCCAGAGGGGCCCAATATATATGAAATAGGCCCAGCTACTTTGAAATTCATAGATTATCTGATGGACCTGACTGTGTGGAAAATAATATTTGTATATATGTTGATAGTTCAGTTAGAGAGTCTGGAAAAGCCTGAATGTAAATGCATAGAAAATTAAGCAAATGAAACAAAGAGGGAAGTGTTAACTCCAAGGAAAAAAAATTTTACAAGGGGAAAAAAAAATAAACTCCTTGACTTTTCAGTAAGCAGTTCCTTGTCATAATAATGTAAAGGAAGGAGAACTGTGGTAGGTGGTGCAGAATAGCTAAGACCTAGGCAGTTATAACAGGAAGTTAATAGGGAAGGGTAAATAGATAAACCAAGAAATGGCCATATTAACATATTACTTGAGTTTTTAAAAAGGCTAAAAGCATTGAAAGTGTTCGCCTCAAGGTACTGTGTTTTGGTTTCAGCATTTTTGAGCAGTTTGATTTAAACCACGTGTTTTTGTTTGCTCTGAGAAAAATGAAAATGAATGAAAAGGAGAAAAAAAGTTGAAAGTTTGACCATTAGTGGGAAATTTCAAGCCTAAATCATCCAAGCATTTGTCACCACAGGCAGCAAGCGGCGTGGTGGATGGGAGCACACAGACAGTCTCCGTCGGATCCAGGCTCTCTGTCTCCAGGCTTCTTAGCATGGGACAACCTTCCTGTCTTTTGGCAGGTGACTGGACCATCTCCTGCCAGAGTCATACCAAGTTTCAGATGAGGTTATGAGGCTGAGCAGGAGTGTGTGCATCATAACAGGAAGGGAGGAAAGAGGAAGGAAGGAAGGAGAAAATCCCCTTCATAGATGGATTTAGAAAATGATTTGCCGCTTTACTATTGAGCCAGCTTCAGGGAAATTCTATCTAAAATGCACCAACCAGCTGAATACAGCATCAGATGACAATTCCACTTCTTGACCACGTGAAGCTGCTGACGTGACTCAACGTGTGTCTGTCGGCCAGCCCCAGGGAGCAGTGGGTACACCTGGATATCCCATTCCCACCCCGGATCCAGGCTGGAGTTGGAGTGTGATGCTAAGTGTTCTTTATGGCCTGACCCAGTGATCTGTCCAGAAAATAGAGAATGAACCAGGTTCCCCCCAACCTACACGCCTCATCGAGGGGGCGCCTCTCCATCCATCATCACTGCTGCCCAGAGGTCGCTTTTCGTAAGTCTGAGGCCTATCCCAGTCCAGACTAATCCATATCTGGGCTCTCTGCCTGAGTCTCGTTAGAATTGGACCCCTGAGACTATAGTGATGTTAGTGATATTAAGGCAGTTGTCCGCTTCTTATACCCTACTACGCCTGTTGAGCAGCCCTGTCTGAAAGAAGTGATGCTTTTTGTACTCATACACCAGGGCACCAGGCCAGCTGTAAGCGAGGACACAGCTGTCTGTGTTGACTGGTCTGCACTGAAACCCAGTGCGTCCTCTTCTGCTCCAGGCCTGGAGGCCATTTTATAGGGCAACGATTGTACCAGAGTCCTAGTTGGGAGGGCCCCTTGCACTCTCAGTTGTGGTTTAACCTGTTTGTGGAAGTGTTTTCCTTTGAACAAAAAGAACATCTTTCTTTTACCTTCCAGGTAGTGAGCCATTTTTTAAAATCTTGGTTGTTTATTATAGAAGTAACACATGCTTATAATAAGATTGAATCAGTATAAAACTATGTTAGGAAAAGGATGATACATATGTATGTACAACTTTTTACAACATATATACATGTATGTATACATACATGTATGTTCGTAGACAACTATGATTGCACATATATGGTTATTCAGTAAAAATGAGATCTTATGCAATGCAACTTGTTTGTTACTGTGACATAACTTATAGATACCTTTTTAAAAATTTTTTATTTATTTTAATTGAAGGATAATTGCTTTACAGAATTTTGTTATTTTCTGCTGGATACCAACATGAATCAGCCATAGGTATACATATGTCCCCTGCCTCTTGCATCTCCCTCCCATCTCCCTCCCCATCCCACCCCTGTTGGTTGTCACAGAGCCTTGTTTGAGTTCCCTGAGCCATACAGCAAATTCCCATTGGCTGTCTGTTTCACATGTGGCATTGTAAGTTTCCATGTTACTCTCTCCATACATCTCACCCTCTCCTTCCTCCTCCACCCCTGTCCAGTGTCCATAAGTCTGTTCTCTATGTGGACACCTGTTTATGTTCTATAATTCTGCCTCTTTTCTCAGAAGTATTCTTTATACTGATGTACCCTGGTTTATCCAAGTCCCCTATTGATGAACATTTATTTAAATCCCCCCAGACTTCTGATGTTAATATTAGTGTTGCAATAGCAGCCTTAACCCTGAAGTCAGACCACCTTATTTGGATCCTAGATACTCCTTTACTTACTTTATAATCTTTAGCAAGTTATTTAAACTCTTTAAGTCTCAGTTTCCTAATCTGTAAAATGGGAATAAAGTTATCCTTGCAATGTCCCTGCTAAGTCACTTCAGTCGTGTCCGACTCTGTGCGACCCCATAGGCAGTAGGCCACCAGGCTCCCCCATCCCTGGGATTCTCCAGGCAAGAATACTGGAGTGGGCTGCCATTTCCTTCTCCAGTGTATGAAAGTGAAAAGTGAAATGAAGTCGCTCAGTCGTGCCCGACTCTTGGCGAGCCCATGGACTGCAGCCTACCAGGCTCCTCTGTCCATGGGATTTTCCAGGCAAGAGTACTGGAGTGGGGTGCCATTGCCTTCTCCGTGCAATGTCCCTACCCTGAAAAAAAAAAAAAGCTAAGTGAGATAATATGCATAAAACTACTTAGCATATCATAATAATGATAACTAACATTTACTGAGCACTTACTGTCAGCCAAGCACTGTGTGGGTAAACAAATACTATACTGTTTCACACATGAGCCTTAGTATCTTAGTATCTCCAAAGGCAAGTCCTTCATCATTATTATTAAAATGACATTAACTATTCCTCTGCATTTACTCCTCCAGGTAAATTTTTTAAATCAACTTTCCACCTACCTCCCTTCAATATGACAAGCTTTTTTTTTTTTTTAATCCAGTTGGAATTTTGAAGGGTATCTCTACTTTTGAAGGTTGCCAGAGTAGAAAGACCCCTGGGCTATGTCAGAAGGAACTGGGTGGTCTTGTGGTGGCCCTCCAAAGCCACATGACCATGGGCTGCTGCTGCTGCTGCTAAGTCGCTTCAGTCGTATCCGACTCTGTGCGACCCCATAGACGGTAGCCCACCAGGCTCCCCCGTCCCTGGGATTCTCCAGGATGACCATGGGCAGTTCATCTAAATGCTCAGCTTCCCTACGTGTAAAATGGGAGGGATGATCCTTACAGGGTGAAGGGGGAGGATAGTGTAAGAAAGTGCTGGAACAGGGCCTGACACTTCATAAATAGTAACACACGTACGTGCGGCTGAGGTAGGTATTTGTACTTTATCTTTTGGCCCTTTGTCACCAGCACCATTTTCAGCTGCAGCTCAAAGATGATCTGCAGTGAAAAGAGTTCGTGTGAGAACAAGAGCAGCAGTGAACAGGCAGGATGAAGTCTCAGGCCCCCACTTCCTGTGCAGGGCGAGCTGAACATTTACAACCCGTTGAAGATTAGCCAAAAGGGAGGAAAGGGAATCGGGACCAACACAGACTGCTCCGCCGCGCCGGCCTGTGCCACCAGCCGTGGAGTGGACTTCCTGCTGCAGGACGCGTCTGCCCTTTGGAGAGGCACTGTCCGGGTGAGGCTGCCCTAGCAGGACAGAGCACAGCTGTTGTTTAGATATCAGAGGCTAGTTAATAACTGTGTTTGGCAGTCAGCTTGGGAAGTTAACAGTTTGAGAAACAGTCTGGTTCTAGGTTTAAGTACAGCCAGCATAAGGGAATCTTTGTGTTACCAACAGGTTGTTTGGTAATCCTTTGAACAAAAACGAACATTTAGCAGCTTTAAAAAGTATGAAGGGAACTCATAAAAGCCAGAGCAGATGTGTAGGCAGGGGTCACACTTCCAGTGCCCTCTGGGGAACGGTTCCTGGACTAACACGTCCAACAAATGTGTTAATTCACGTTGAGATTTCTAAGGCAAATATTGACTCAGTCACAGCATTTGCAGTTAATTCTCAACTTGAATGTGTCCTTTCAGAATGCCTTTGCCTGGCTGTTTTCTTTCCTCGTGTGTGTTAGTTTGCCCACCCTTCACTTTGAACCTTAGCAGGTGAGTTTTTAATGACCAGCTCTGCATTCTTTCTCTAGGCTTTGAATAATGTGTCGAGGAATAAATATAACTATTTCTTCATTTCCCTAGTGGCATAACTGTGGAGAAAGAGGGAAGAGAAGAGACAGTTTAGACCAGGAGATCCTGGCAGAAGGTAAATGATTCTCAGTCTTAGGTTAGATTACATAAAAATAACTTCTTACCCACTATTCAAATTAAAGGGAAAACTGAGGTGGTTGTTTTTTTTTTTTCCCTCCTCTCAGTTCACCTGATACTTTAATTCCTGTTAATTTAGAAACATGTGTCTTACAGTTTCTTTGAATTGGTGTGCAAACTGCTGTGTGGTTAACCAACTTCTAGTGTAAAATAGAAAGTGTTGACTAAAAGATAGAACAAATATGCCATATACTTATTTTACCTTAGTGTTGAAAGATATTTTCACTGGATATAGAATTCCAGGTTGAAGGTTTTTTCCCCAGATGCTGCTATACCATCTTTTGGCTTCCTTGGTTTCTGACAAAAATCCAGTGGTTCCTAGAATCATTGTTACCTTTATATAATGTAGCATCTTTCTCTGGCTGCAGTCAAGATTTTTTTATCTTTTGTTTTCTTTACATTTATCCTGCTTGATGTTCATGGAGCTTTTTGGATCTGTAAATTTAGGTTTTATAACAAATTTGGAGAATTTTCAGCCATTATTTCTTCAAATATTTTCCTATCCTATTCTTTCTTATTTTTCCTTCTGAAACTGCAGTTATACATGTGGCAGACTTTTTCATGTTGTCCTACAGGTTTGATGTTCTGTTCATTTTCTTATTCAGTCTTTTTTCTCTTCTTCAGGTTGGGTCATCTGTCAGTCTGTCTTCAGATTCATTGACCCTTTAATTTTCTCCATTCTGTAAGCTCATCCAATGCTTTTTTTTGGGGAAATATTTATATATTATATTCTTTAGTTCTAGAACTTCCAGCTTGTTCTCTTTTGTTGTTTCTTTTTCTCTGCCACAGTTTCCTATATATTTCATTTATTCTTTTAGGCCATTGAGCATAGTTATGACTGCTGCTACTGCTAAGTCACTTCAATCGTGTCCAACTCTGTGCAACCCCATAGACAGCAGCGCACCAGGCTCCCCCGTCCCTGGGATTCTCCAGGCAAGACTACTGGAGTGGGTTGCCATTTCCTTCTCCAGTGCATGAAAGTGAAAAGTTAAAGTGAAATGAAGTTGCTCAGTCGTGTCCACTCTTAGCGACCCCATGGACTGCAGCACAGTGCTTAAAAATTCTTATCTGTTCATTGTAACATCTGGGTTATCTTGGGACCACTATTGATTGTCTTTTTTCTTGAGGTTAGGTTGCATCTTGCTTTATTTTTGTATACATAGTAATTTTAGAGTGTATTTTGAACACTATACTAGTATGAATACCGTGGCTTCCCCTATATTCTAAAGAAGAAGTTTATGGGGTGGGGAGATTGTTGTTTATTTTGGGTTTTGCATTAGCTCGCAATTAATTGGTTGAACTAAAGCCAAAAACTCTGTCTCTTGGCTCATAACTGAGGAGCACCTCAGTTCTTGGCTCAATTATTTTATCTTCAACCAGGTTGCTTAGAGTCTGCTCCGTACATGCCAGGCTCAGGAGTCAGCCAGAAATGGGGCAGAGTTTTAACACTGAATTTGAGTCTCTCTTTGGCTCTATACTTTCTGTGATTTTCTCTTTACTTTCCAGTATCTGTAGTTGTCTTGAAATCTCTCCCCACAGGACTACATGCTTTCTATTGGCGTTTAGCCATCTAGCATGGCGTTGACTGCAGCCTGCCACCAGGCTCAGAGCCCTAAAACTGAGAAACACATGTAAATCTTTTCCCTTCTTCCGGGTGTTAGCCTTCTAGAATATGCCTGCTTTTTTGTCTTTCCACAGTGCCTTCAGGTAGTTGTTTTTTGTATATTTTTCTCTAGAGTTTGTGGTTATTTTCTCTAGGGAAACTAGTCCAGTAGGAGCTTACTTGGCCATACCAGAAGTAGAACCAAAAATATACTTTTTAAAGAACATTTAAATGCAAGCTGCTCCGTGCCATAATTAGTTCAGATTAGCAAGTTTGAAAAATATAAGTAGAGAAAAACGTGGAACTGGAAAACTTCTAGAGGAAACTGTTATTTATAGGGTCTTGGTAAACAGCAAACTACTATTAATATGCAAAGAAGCAACATAGTTCATTGTAGACCTCAGCATATTAATGAGGTGCCAAAAGCTGCTTTGTAAATTTTTCATCAGAACTTTTTATTTCATTCTGGTGAAGTAAAAGTTGCCATGCAGTAACTTATTGTACATACCAAATCTATTATTAAAGGAAGAAACAAATTTCTCTATGAGAGTTGGAGATTTGTCCACTGACAGCAAATGATAGAACAATTATACAAAAAAATCAGTAAAGGAATAGATGAATGTGTAAACAAAATTGATATAGAATACTACATCCAACAGCAAAATGCACATTCTTTTAAAATGCACGTGGTGTGTTTACCAAGTTGGTCAAAGTTGTGGGCCGTATAATAAGTCTCAATAAAGTTTAAAAGTTTGAAATATATAGAGAATATAGGATATCCTCTGACCACAATGGAATTAAATTAGAAATCTTATAACAGAAGTTTATCTAGGGAAATGCCCAAATACTTGGAAATTCAACAACACACTGTATATATATAATCCATGGTTTTTATTTCAAAGAAGAAATCACAAGGTATTAGAAACTGTTTGTAACTAAATGATAATGAAAATACAGCACATCAGAATTTGTAGGATGCAGCTAATGGAGCATATAGAGGGAATTTTATAGTTTTAAATATTTGTATCAGAAGAAAGAAAGGTCTTAAATGTGCTGTCCAATAGCACTTTGTGTGAGGATGGAAATGTTCTGTATGTTGTCTAATCTGGTAGCCACTCACCATGTGTGACTATTCAGTTCAGTTGCTCAGTTGTGTCCAACTCTTTGCGACCCCATGAATCGCAGCACGCCAGGCCTCCCTGTCCATCACCAACTCCCGGAGTTCACTCAGACTCACGTCCATTGAGTCCATGATGCCATCCAGCCATCTCATCCTCGGTCGTCCCCTTCTCCTCCTGCCCCCAATCCCTCCCAGCATCAGGGTCTTTTCCAATGAGTCAACTCTTCGCATGAGGTGGCCAAAGTACTGGAGCTTCAGCTTTAGCATCATTACCTGAAATGTAATGAGTATAACTAGGGAGTTAAATTTTTAATGTATTAGTTTAAATTAATTTAGATTTAATACCCATATGTGGTTATTGGCTACCGTATTGGACAACACTGGTTTAAAAATCAGTAACTGAAGGTTTCCTCTTAAGAAAAGTACACAAGTAATAGGTACATAAGAAGGGTACAATAAAGATAAGCACATGAATCAGTGAAGTAGAAAGCAGATCAAGAATAAAGAGAAAATCCATAAATCCAAATACTTGGCCTTATAAAAGAGCAATAAAATCTGATAAGTATAGAGAAAACAGATTACCAATATCCAGGATAATAGAGGGGCTGCAAACATTGGAAAAATAATGGACTATTATGAACAACTGTGTGCTGAAACATTAAACAATTTAGATGAGCTATACAAATTCTCTAAAAAAAATACAGCTCATCAAAACTAACACAAGATGACACAGAAAGTCTGAATAATCCTGTGTCTATTTTTGAAAAAAGTCTAATTCAACATCAAAAACCTTCCCACAACAATTTTGAACTCTCAGACAATGTTAGTAGGAGTATAAAATGGTATAGTCACTTTGGAAGAAAGTCTGGCATTTCTTATAAAACAAAATATATACCTCTTTGACTCAGCAATGCTATTAATAGCTATGTCTGCAAGGGAAATTGAAATATATATTAATAAACACAAGGAAAGCCTAGGTGTCCCATCAATAGGAAAATGAATAGGCAAACAATAGGATATTTATACAATAGAATACAACTTAGCAATATTGAGGAGAAAAGTACATTCATAAGATGCAAGAACACTTATGAAACTAAAAAAAAATGCTGAGTGAAATTGTTAAACAGGCAGAACTAATCCATGATGGAAAAAAAAGTCAAAACAGTGATTCTTTATGGAGGAGTAAGGGGGTTTTAGTCAGGTTTATATATTTGTCTAAACTCAGTGAATGTATGTCTCCCATTTGGTTATGTCACTGAATGTAAATTTTACCTCAAAAAAGTTATATTGAACTGAATTTTTTAAGGAAAGTCTGACATCTTTAGTTTACTTTGAAATACATCAGAAAGATTAGATGGATTGAGGATGGACAACAAAATGAATGTATACATATATATATGATAAAGCAAGTATAGTAAAATGTTAGTGGTAGAATCTAAGTGGCTGACCATATTTATTTATAAGTATTTAAGTATTTATTTAAACATACTTCATTGTCTATATGAAATTTTTCCTAATGTTAAGGAGAAAAAGTACAGGAAAACTATGCTTTTAATTCCATGTTCACATAGTAGAGCTTCCCTTGTGGCTCAGCTGGTAAAGAATCTGCCTGCGGTGTGGGAGATCTGGGTTCAGTCCCTCGATTGGGAAGATCCCCTGGAGAAGAGAAAGGCTACCCACTCCAGCATTCTGGCCTGGAGAAATTCCATGGACTGTATAGTCCATGGGGTCTCAAAGAGTCGGACACGACTGAGAGACTCTCACTTCATTTCATACAGAATTACTGAAATGCAGTGAGTTGAACCTTCACCGGGATCTGCTTTTTTTTTTTTTAATGTTTATTTATTTA
Organism: Aepyceros melampus; assembly: GCA_006408695.1. NCBI lineage: Eukaryota > Metazoa > Chordata > Mammalia > Artiodactyla > Bovidae > Aepyceros > Aepyceros melampus. The sequence continues at coordinate 374,511 of SJXQ01005242.1, forward strand.
TTCGGCTGTGCCGGGTCTTAGTTGCAGCCTGTGGAATCTTTCATTGTGGTATTTGGGATCTAGTTTCCTGACCAGGGATTGAAGCCAGGCCCCCTACATTGGGAGCTCAGAGTCTTAGCCACTGGACCACCAGGGAAATCCCAGGATCTGCTTTTATAGACAAGAAAAATGTGTTGTGAACACATTTTTTCTGAATTTCTTGAGAGCTACTGTAAACAAAGGACCATGGAATAATTAATCAATATGAATCAGGTGTTTTCCCTGTCCTCTGGAAACTGGCAATCTAATAAAGCATGTAAAACAAACATACAAATAATAGAGTACAGAAGGCCATACTTTCTGTAAAGAAGGTACGGACAGGCTTGGTGTGTTTGTTCAGCAGAGTGAGAGTGTATTAGGTTGGAGAAGCCGTGGAGGCGTGAAGGAGGGCATGTTTTACATACTAAGGGTACAGACGACTTCAGTAGGGAGGACAGTATCCCAGGTACAGAAAGGAGCCTGTGCAGATGTTTGGAAGGATGTGAAATAAAGCTGGAAAATGGGACCAGGGTCTTGAAAACCAGGGTTGGGTTTTTTTCAGTAGATAGAAAGGAGACATACGTAGGTAGCATGTTTGGGTGAGGGAGAGAGGTGAATACTACAATGTAAGTGTTCTATATCAGTACCCAGAAATGGAGGAAGTCCAGAGGAGAACCCCTACCCCCACCTCCCACTGTAAGGTTTTATTCCAGTCACACCTCCTTAGAGGGCTGCCGCCAAGGCCCCTGCTTCAACTTGAAGGAGTTAGATTAGAGGATCTCCAGGGTCCATCAAATTCTGTGATCTAATGACTGGAAAAAATTGTTGCATGAACAGATTAAATATTTCCTCTTGCCATGTTATATTGCTGTGTTAGCCAACTCTTTCTTCATAAAGTCTGGATTGTACTGTTACATAACTCTTATATTACAGCATCCATATTCTGGGTGTCAGAACTGTGAGCTGTTGCTGTGTGGTAATGTTGCTTTTCACAGACCGGTAACATTTCAGGCTCTTAAACTTTAATGTTGTGGGAAGAAAAATGATTGAGTCTTTAAACTGGATGGGAGTTACGGGGGAAACCTCCTGCGTATGTCACAGATGGGTCTGAGTCATCCAGACGTGCTTGCATCATTCTGATAATTCCCAAATGCAAGGAAACAAAATCTTAAATTTTTATGTGTGTCTGTGTGTGTACTAAGTCGCTTTAGTTGTGTCCCACTCTTTGAGATTCCATGGACTATAGCCCGCCAAGCTCCTCTGTCCTTGGGATTCCCCAGGCAAGAATACTGGAGTGGATTGTCATGCCCTCCTCCAGGGGATCTCCCTGACCCAAGGGTTGAACCGCATCGCTTCTGTCTCCTGCATTGGCAGACGGGTTCTTTACCACTAGCGCCACCTGGGAAGCCCAGTTTCTTGTGTTGAAGGAAAATCTACTGCTGCATGAGTTTTTAATAATGGCTTTCTTGTCATCTCTTATATGTTTTGATCTTTTGGCTCAGGGGAAGTAAATGTCCCAAATATACCGAACCATTGGGTAGTGATGAGAAACTTTCATCTCTAAGCATCCAGGTCTGGATGGATATCTGTTTGTGTTGAGAATGAAGGAAAGATGCTGAAAATAGTAACTTTCAGACCACTGGGTTCTAACATTTGATATGAGGAAAGAAATGATACGCTGAAAAAGTGTGAGATGGGAACATAGACTCTCTGGTAGGAAAAACAGGAAGGTAGCTCAGAGCCCTCTCCTTGGTAGGTTTTCCTTTGCTTGCTTGATGACTGGCTTAGACCCCATTCCAGAAACACAAGTTTGATCTTTGATGGAGTGCTAGTTACACTGAGAGCTCTCTTGCAGAGACAGCATGCTTCTTAGCATTCATTCACTTTTCTTCTTATTAGGGAGAGAAACCATGCCCTGACCTCAAATGCTTCAAAACCATTTGAACACCACGCCACACCTCTCCAAAGGTCTTGTATATTTATGCTCTGTGAACAGGGCAGAGATGGTCAGTATTCCTATTTATTGATGGAATAAGTCCAGAGAATTCCCAAGGTCTTTTAGAAAGAGAGTGTTCTCTCTGGGGACCCAGTGAGCAGCAGGGTCTCAGTTCAGAGCTGCTTCAAAGACATATGGACTGTGGCTTCAGACCCGGCCCCAGTTTAAGGGGAGGAAGCTGCTTTTCCTCTGCTGGGAACTAGAGACTACCACATCAGGACTCTTCCATTTTTAAACACTTCACTGAAATGTGCGCTGTTTGTTAGCAAACAGCATGTCTTGAGGCCAGATATCCTGTCCAAGTAATAATAATGCCACAGCCTCTGTCATTAACATGCTTTCCCTTCCTCAACTTAAAAGGATTTTCCATCCAGTTGTAAAACAAACTGTTGAAACTTTTGAAAATACAGAGGAATGTAAGCCATTAAAGTCATCCATAATGCCACAACTGAAAGGTATTAATCATTGTTAACATTTTAAGATTCTTTTTCTTCCTTTAAGCTTTCTCTTACATATGTATCTACATAAATGTCATAAGGAGATCATGGGAAATATGCCAGCTGTTTTCACATACATGAGAATTTTTCTCATGTTATAAAAAATCCTTAGAGAATATACTTAATGACTACAGAATATTCATTCCATTTTGTAAACACAGCATCGTTTTAATAGAGCCTCACTATTAGACATTTAGATTGTTTGTAATGTTCCTTTGGAAAAGTGGCAATATCCTTGGTTTCTTTTTCTGGGGAAGGAGGAGAAATATGTGAGTTTGCCTAAGTGCCTGGCGCCACAGACTAAACCTGTTTGGGCCCCTTCCTGGGGCCCTGTCTGGCTTTCTGTACGTCCAGATGGAAGGACCGGGGAGAGTGACCTCAGAGCCACTGATCATGGTCGGGGCACTCTGTATTTGTGCTCTTCTTCCTAGGGACAAGCAGACTTTGGACATGAGAGTCCATCCCAGTGGACAACTCCTCTGCTTCCAGTAGTCTTGGGAGGCCAGAGGACCCACCCCTTCCACGCTCTGTCTTCCTCAGGAGAGATGCTAGTCTGAGTCTCACACAGCTGTGGTCTTAGATCTAAAACAGAGAAGCTGTACGTGGCTTGGAGCCCGCTGGGCCTAGTAATAGTGGTACTAACCACGGCTAGTATTTAGTGGACATTTGCTATGATGCTTCAGGTGCTCTGCACACAGCAGCTTGTTCATTTGCAGACCTCCTGTTGTGAGAGTAGGCGGTAGTGTCTCCCAGGGAAAGTAAGTAGGGTGGGCTCAGAGCCACACAAACCTGCTTGGGGTCTCAGCTACCTCCATTGACCAGGAGCTCTGTGACTTGGGCAGGTGCAGTTGTCAGGCTCGAATTCAGCTACAGAGATCAGAAAACTTTACCAAGAGCGACTTAGACAGGCAGGTAGTTATTTTTCTGGAGGGAGCCAGCCCAGGGCTCATGCAGTATCTTCAGGGATCTAGCCTCTTCTCTTCCCACCTCCACTATGTCCAGCTGGTGGCGTTCGCCCTTGTGCTTATGACACGGCTGCATCTGAGGCAGGAAGAAGCAGAGAAGGAGAAAGCAAGGCAAGCCCTGGATCAGAAAGCGGAAGCTTTCTTGGAAACGCTCAGCTTTATGTCTCAGTGGCCAGGATGCTATCACATGGCCACCTGGCTGAAAGGGACTCTGGAGGGGAAGGTTTAGCCAGGCACACTGCTGTCCTAAAGAAACCAGGGTTCGGTTAGAAAGGGAGACGAATATTTGATGGGTCAGCAGCCATCCGTGTCTATGTCAGCAAGTCACTCCGTCTCTCTGGCACTCACTGCTTCCTCCTCCCTAGGCTGGTCAGGCTCTCTCAACTGACAGGAGGTGTGCCCAGTTTGCCTTAGGCTTTGAGAGATCCCCAGGGACAGGGAGCCCCGGGCATGGGTTCCAGCAGCCTCCTGTCCATTCCCTGTGGGTCTCTGTGCCTCCCAGCAGGCCTACGGGCACTTTGTTCAGGAGGTCTGGCTTGCTCTGTCCTGCCATCCCTTCAGAATCCGGCGTCTGTGACTCTGCACCACACCCCAGGATTCTTCGTGATGTGGAAAGCTGACCTTTCTGCCCTCTGCTTTCCCTTGCTCTCCTTCTCCCTCCACTGACTCAAGCCAGCTGCTGCCTCTGCTCCCATGGCTGCATCTTACATTCAAACCCCCAGAGAGATAGCGTCCGGGGTGAGGAGCATCACAGTCAGGCAGAAGCTTCCTGCCCAGTGGTTCCCCCATCACCCTTAAACCACCGGACACACTGTGGCTTCTTTCCTCAACAGAGAGAGCCCTGTGGCTGGGGCAGGTGCTGGGGGAGCCCCGGCCTCACCTCGACCCACTACCTTGGGGAATCTCAGGGCACAGCTGCATAGCTCTCGGGTTGCCGTACACATTGAATCCACAGGAGTTATGCTCCAGGAAACACTGCCTCTGGGTGGGCCTCAGTTGTTGTTTGAGACCGTTTGAGATGGGAGTAAGCTTCCTGTCGTCTGGCTGTTGGAGAGACAGCCAGAGCCCCCGCATGCAGACTCCAGGGCACAGTGGAGAGTGTGGGTTTCGTGAAAAAGGTGGAGTAGAGAGTCGGGGAAAGGGGGCTGTCTGACTGCAGGCATCCCCAGGGAGGCCCTTGTGGTCCACGAGGAAGATGCCATCAGCCAGGTCCCTCATCCCAGGCTGCTGAGGGGTGAGGGCCAGTTGTCAGCACAAAAGAGGGAATGTGTTTGCACATTCTTTGAAGCCATGACTCACTCCAGAGGCTCCTTGTGGCTGTTATTACAGCTGCTGCTGCTGCAAAACAGCTTTGAACCCTAAGGTGTGAGACCGCCTTTGGAGGTGGGGGGCAGAGAGCAGGGAGGGTTGTATGGCAACACAGGAGGTGAGCGACGCGTTTCGCAATCCAGGGACGGGAGGAGCGTGGGTAAGCAAGGCTCCTCTGACTCTTGAATAGCACTTTTAGGTGGTCTGTGTGATTCTGAATGTAAGGAGAGTGCAACACGCCTGGGCCCTGAGGGTCAAAGGGAGAGTCAGGCCAGGAGGCCCTGTTTTCACGAGTTATCACGAGGCTATCCAGGTGCACAGGGGGCAAAGGTGTGTCACACCCCCACCAGCCTGTGTTCAACCGGGACTCTGAGCCGGCCTGGTGGCGTCAGCCTGGGGGCCCCCGACAAAAGCCCAGGAGCCCCCCTTCTCTCATTTGCCCCGCGCTCGTGCTCTGGCCTAGAGATGCTCTGGCGGGGCACCCAGTTCACATGTGATTGGCTCTGACGGCCCCCAAGCTGGCCCGTCACTGTCGCTGCCACTCGGGAACTGGTTTATTCAAGCAGCACCCACCTGGACGCTAATGGTGGAAACAGAATGGTTGAAATGGTGGAAACAGAAAATCACTGGACGGCACTGCCTTCCTCCCCAGATCTCCAGCACACACTCTCATGGCCTGAGGAGCTCCCCTCCAGACTGTCTGGGGATGGAGGGCCATGGAGTCAACCTCTTCAACCTGAAGAATTCTGTAGAATAAGCATTGGCTCCGTGGACTGGCCGCCTGTTGGACTGCCAGCGGAACAGCCCTTCGCTCAAACTTTGAACTTGGTCCTGTGACATTTGCATTTTAAGCTGAAAAGAAGCCAGATTGCAGAGCAGAGCCAGACTGGTTATGTTTCTTCCCCTTTTTTTTTTTTGGCTATTGAGCAAATCTTTTGGGGGAGGGTCCTTACTTGGTTCCTTTCAGACACCTCTGTCAGAATTCAGAGGAAAGGACCCACATTAGTGAGTGGAGGAGCCCAGATCCTGACCTCACCTGAGCTGAGAGAGCACCTCGCAGCCTGATGAGCTGTGCAGAGGGAGAACCCTCTCACAAGGAGCAGTGACTCCTGGGAACAGGGCTGGGAGCCAGGGGCCCATCAACAGCAGGAGGAATCCTTCCAGCTCCCCAGCCAGAGCACTACTGCACCCCAGGCTCCCGAGAGTCAGCACCTAGGGGACCCCGGGCTCCAAGACTGGGCCCCAGGGATGGCCCTGCTCACCCTCATCTGAGCGCTTAGCCTGTAGCTCTGCACACCGCCGCGTCGTGCAGAAAGCATGTGCGTGGTCCTGAGTCCCCTTCTATCCCTCTCATCTAGGACACACCTCCCTGCTGCATCACGTGGGACTGGTCCCAGTCTCTGCTGCTTCCTTCCCCACATCTCGGGTCTGAAGAAGCAGTTTTCTGCCCATCCTCCCATCCTGCCTGCAGTGTGGCAGCCGCCTCCTGCTTCTGGGGCTCATTCAGCAGCGTCCTGTGCATCTTTCTGGCACAGCTTGCCAAGACACAGTGCGCTCGAGTCAGGCCCCTGTGTGGCCGCTTTTAGCACCTCCTCACTGCCTACCAGAGACAAGGGGAGTGGGATGAAGCCTTGCTTTGTGATTTGGTCGCCCTCTGCCTCCCTGAGTCGTCTTACACTTTGTTCTGCCCACAGCTCCAAACATAGGCACTCAGGAAACACTTAGAGATGGAATGACTGAATATAAAAATTTGGAAGCCAAACAAATTCTCTGATGTTTTTGATTTCATAGTTACAGAATTGCCACGTTCGTATCTGCAGGAGATATTAAGAGTATCATTGTGATAGTCTTTTCCTGGTTTTCTTTAAATAAGTCTGTTATCCAAGACTTGAGAAGCTGGTCTTATTTCATAAAGGGGGGTGAGGTTTGTAGAATATGTAAGGAAACTTGAGAGTCAAATGACATTTTGATCTCTTGTTTTGAATTTGTAGCTCAGATAATGCCTACCAAAAGCATCTCAATAATTCACTCTTTTTTAGCCAGCCAGTTCTTCAGTCAAGTTTAAAAAGGCTTGGAAGAACATGTGATTTTTAAAATATCCTGGAGGATTTTTCCTGGCCTGGGCAACTCTCATGGGTCAATGCACAGCTATTTCTGTGTGTGTATAGAGTGGGCGGTGCCCTGCTTGTTCACAGAGGGGCCAGGGCCCGGCTGTCTGGCCGGTGGGGGGAGAGGGAGAGAGGGTTGGATGCAGGACTCTCTTCTTGCCTCCTCATACCACGGCTGGGCTCCACTGCAGACCCACAGGCCTGCCCTCTCCACCCCTGGTGTTTGTGTGCCGGCACTTGCTGAAAAGTGTTTATTCTTATTATCTGGTCCCTTTATTCATTTTTTAAAATTATTTATTTATGTACTTAGCTGCGCTGGGTCTTAGTTGCAATACGCGGGATCTGCCGTCTTCGTTGCGGCTTGTGGAATCTAGTTCCCTGAACAGGGACTGAACCCGATCCCCGTGCATTGGGAGCATGGAGTCTTAGCCACTGGACCACGATGGAAGTCCCTGAGCTGGTCCCTTTAAACTGTGGGAACCTCAACTCTGGGTTAGACATAGCACCCAGGTATGGGCCAGGTAGGTGTTGTGAGGAGTTGCTTGGGGCAAGTGTAGACTGTCCCACATAGGGGTGGCTTTGGAGTACACCATCCATACCTGTGAAACAGACACTCCCCAGCTGCTTTGAAGGCCTGTTATTTTTCAAGATTTGAGTCATGCTTAAAGGAAGAGGAGTCCTCAAGTCAAATGGGGAGCAAAGGAGTGTGGCCCAGCACCCAGGGATGGAGTGCCCAGCCCAGCCCTGAACTCAGCCTCTGATTTTCTGGCCCAGGCCACTCCCCCGGACACACCACCTTCTGCTGGGAGGCTGGCTCAGCCCTGTCTTGCACTGGATTGCCCCTCGAGTCCACTCTTCGCCCTCCTCCGCCCTGCCCTGTGCTCTGGAAGCTGATCGTGGGGACTGTATGGACACGCCCCTGGCTTCCTGTCCCCTATTGTGCTCTTTACCCAGTGGGGCAAACCCACGGGAGATTTGAGGCGTGGGTGGAGGGGGCTGGGGGAAAGGGGGTAGTGAGCCCAAAGTATTGACTCTCTCAACTCCTCCCTGAGGCGTCACCAGGTCTGGGCCCCTGGTAGGCAGCCCTCTACACAGGGTGCTTCGTCTCAGGTTCCATAGCCTCTCCTCCCTCACCCCTGTGGTCCCGGTGTGTAACTGTGGTGCTGTTACTGGTCCCAGAACACTACACTGTGGTTCCCCTACCCCCTGCCCGCCCCTCTATAAATGGTCCCTTTATTAAACTCTCCTCAGATTACCCAGCCTGAGAGTGCCATCTGTTTCCTGCCAGAACCCTGGCGGATATGGTTCCTAAGATCTTTTCCAGCTCTGAAAAAAGATGCCTGCAAGCAAGGGAGAGCTGGCCCTTTGGGGTTCCCATTTTTCACTGGTGCCTCCCTGCCTGGTTCCCTGGGATCATGGGAGAGAAGGCCTGGCAGGAATGTGATCCCTAGAACACAGAGGTGCTAGGACAAGGATCACAGGGGCCCTGGCAGACACAGACTGTAGGAACCCCGATTTCCGAAGAGTGGGCAGGTGTGCCATCCGCTGTGTGGAGGGGAGAGGGCGAGAGGTAATCAGACCAACTGAGGCTGGACTGTCCCTCCCACCCCTCTCTGCCTCTGGGACTCTGAGCAGGTGGCCTCACACTCAGAGCCTTGGCTCCTTCCCTGCCAGCCCCATGTGGACTGCACCAGCCCTGGCCCACACGTGACGGTTATGCAGTGCAGAGGAAGGAGTCTGTGTGGACTAACGAGCTGCTGTCATAAACAGCTTTTATTGTGACAGGGTCACAGGCAGGGCACAGAGCCCTGTGGGGACATCCCCAGACGCATGTCCCAGCTACACTCGCTTCATTTCATCCTTTCCTGTTGTATGCGCTTGTGGAGACCTACGTGGCTCCCCGAGTGTCAATTTCAGGATCAAAGCTTGACCTCAGAGATACCAGGTTACAGAATCATGCCATCAAAGAACCGTGGCAGACTCCAACCATCTCTGGAATTCAGATCTAGACCTTGAGAGGTCTTAGGCAGCCCCCTGTGGCCTTTCTCAGAGCAGCTGCTTCAAAGTAGGCCTGAGAGAGGATAAGGGAAGATAAGAATACACTTTTTTAAATATGCTGCTGTTTCTGCTCAGTCGCTTCAGTTGTGTCTGACTCTTTACGACCCCATAGACCACAGTCCACCAGGCTCCTCTGTCCATGGGATTCTCCAGGCAAGAATGTTGGAGTGGATTGTCATGCCCTCCTCTGGGGGATCTTCCCGACCCAGGGATTGAGCCCATGTCTTTTGCATTGCAGACGGATTCACTACTGAGCCACTGGGGAAGCCTACTTTTTAAATATATCTATTCTTAAGTATTAAAGTTATCACAGAGTTCTTGACATACAAGAAAAATACATCCTTTTTAAAACATTTATTTATTTTTGGCTGCGCTCGGTCTTTGCGGCTACACGCGGGCTTTCTCTAGTGTGGTGCACGGGCTTCTCCTTGCAGCGTCTTCTCTTGCTGGGGAGCACGTCGTCAGTAGTCGTGGCACATGGGCTTAGTTGCTCCACAGCAGGTGGGGTCTTCCTGGACCAAGGATGGAACCCATGTCCCCAGCATTGGCAGGCTTGAAAACTACAAATGTCAAGTACAATTTTCTCTTTAAAAAAAAAAAAGACCCTTAAAGAAACACCATCATGCTCACTAGGCACTGTGGACAGTGTGTCATGCCATGTGCCAACCAGAGGGGAGTCAAAGAAGAAGAAAAGGGCGAAGGAACAAAGGGCCGAGGGGGGCCCAACACTGCATGCCCTGTGGACACGCACCCCACTGGGTTGATGACACCGCGGTTGGGAACTTGCACACAGCAGCGTGGGTGATCTTAGGAACATGATGCAAAGTGGAAAACCGAAATGAGACACGCAAACCAGTATTTCCATGAGTTAAAATAAGCACACAGAAAAACCCCTCCCACATGCACAGGATTTGCGAGCACACACAGATGTACCTCACGCACGTTAAAGAGCTTGACTCTGGGGCAAGGGGCATGGAAAACCAGGCACGAGAGAGACGCGCACAGAAACCCGGCACTGTGGCCTTGCTGTTGTTTAGTTGCTGAGTCGTGTCCAACTCTTTGCAACCCCATGGACTGTAGCCCCCCAGGCTTCTCTGTCCATGGGATTCTCCAGGCAAGAGTATTGCAGTGAGTTGCCATTTCCTTCTCCAGGGGATCTTCCCAACCCAGGGATCGAACCCATGTCTCCTGCATTGGCAAGTGGATTCTTTACCACTGAGCCACCTGAAAGCCCCAGAGCTTCCGCCTGGTGCAGGGAAACCCGGTGCTCCCGAGGTGCAAGGCAAGCAGAAAGACAGCCCCCAGTGTTTCTTTTTAAGGTTGGAAAGAAACTTTAAAAAGCTTTTACTGTTCGATTTGCCTACTCTTCCCCGCTCTAGCCCTCAGTGTAACCCCTAAACCACACTGGTTATGGATCAAATGTGACCTTTGTAGAGTCAGAACGCAAACACCACACAGATGCAGCCCAGAAACCACTTGAAAGAAGGGATGCTGTGAGCCGCCCTTCAGGCTCCCTTCTGGAAACTCAGCCCCCTGCAGTGCCTGCCAGGCGGATGAGTGTCCATCACAGCAGGCAAGAGTACCACCCTACCTGTGGTCTCTTTTGTTTAAAAAGTGCCTCCTGGAAGGTAGGTAAGTGTGTGTGAAAGACACGGTGGGATGATTTGGGAGAATGGCATTGAAACATGTATAATATCACATATGAAACGAATCGCCAGTCCAGGTTCGATGCAGGATACAGGATGCTTGGGGCTGGTGCACTGGGATGACCCAGAGGGGATGGTACAGGGAGGGAGGTGGAAGGGGGTTCAGGATGGGGAACACGTGTACACTCGTGGCAGATTCATGTCAATGTATGGCAAAACCAATTCAATATTGACAGGCAAGAGTACCACCCTACCTGTGGTCTCTTTTGTTTAAAAAGTGCCTCCTGGAAGGTAGGTAAGTGTGTGTGAAAGACACGGTGGGATGATTTGGGAGAATGGCATTGAAACATGTATAATATCACATATGAAACGAATCGCCAGTCCAGGTTCGATGCAGGATACAGGATGCTTGGGGCTGGTGCACTGGGATGACCCAGAGGGGATGGTACAGGGAGGGAGGTGGAAGGGGGGTTCAGGATGGGGAACACGTGTACACTCGTGGCAGATTCATGTCAATGTATGGCAAAACCAATTCAATATTGTAAAGTAATTAGCCTCCCATTAAAATGAATAAATTTAAATTAAAAAAATAAATAAATGCATGCGAACCTATCAGAAGAGCCTGCTTAAAATACTTGGAACTTTACGCCTGCTCTGCTCTTGTTGATATGTTTACTTCTGTCATATCATGGGTAATTTTTTTTGCCAAAGTGACGATCACAAATGTACTTAATCACGTGTTACATAAATTGAACTTTTACATCTTTATTCCAGTTATTCTGTCCTCAGTGTTTGCATTTGGCAGTATTTTTCCATTTTGCTACATAGACTCTGTTACATCATTTTTAATGGCTAATATTTTATTAACTAAATACCCCAACACTTATCACAGTGACATTTAGACCACATTGCACTTATCTTCCTCTTCTGAGTGATGCTGAAGAGAAGGTATCTATGCTGCATATAACTTCCTCATATTTTAGAAGAATCCCTTAGGATAGACTCAGGAAATGAAATTATTGGATGAAGGAGTGAACAAAAGCATCTACAACTCTTGGTACAAATTACTACATTGCTTTCCAGAAGAATAGTAGCAATTTATACCACCATAACATGTTCTTGTACCAACAAGATGTAAAAATTCAATTTATGTAACATGTGATTATGTACATTTGTGATCGTCACAAGCTTCATAAGTTCTTAATTGATGATTTAATAGCTTATATACGTTGACCATTTATTTGATTAATAGTGAAGTGAAAGTCTCTCAGTTGGGTCCGACTCTTTGCAACCCCATGGACTATATAGTCCATGGAATTCTCCAGGTGAGAATACTGAAGTGGGTGGCCTTTCTCTTCTCCAGGGGATCTTCCAAATCTAGGGATCAGACCCAGGTCTACTGCATTGCAGGTGGATTCTTTACAAGCTGAGCCACAAGGGAAGCCCTATTTGATTACTACAGAGGTTGAATTTTTACAAGTTTGCGTTTCTGTTTATATATTATTGTACTATTGAGGGGTGGTTTTTTGGTTTTTTAAAAATTTTATTGGAGTATGGTTGATTTACAAAGATGTGTGTAGTTTTGGGTGTACAGCAAAGTAATTCAGCTACACATATACATATATTCATTCTTTTTCAGATTATTTACCCATATAAGTTATTACAGAATATGGAGCATAGTTCCCTGTGCTGTATACAGCAGATTCTTGTGATTCAGTTCAGTTCAGTCGCTCAGTCGTGTCCGACTCTGTGACCCCATGAACTGCAGCACACCAGGCCTCCCTGTCCATCACCAACTCCCGGAGTCCACCCAAACCCATGTATATCGAATCGGTGATGCCATCCACCCATCTCATCCTCTGTCATCCCCTTCTCCTCCTGCCCTTAATCTTTCCCAGCATCAGGGTCTTTTCAAATGAGTTAGCTCTTCGCATCAGGTGGCCAAAGTATTGGAGTTTCAGCTTCAACATCAGTCCTTCCAGTGAACACCCAGGGCTGATCTCATTTAGGATGGACAGGTTGGAACTCCTTGCAGTCCAAGGGACTCTCAAGAGTCTCCTCCAGCACCACAGTTCAGAAGCATCAATTCTTCTGTGCTCAGCCTTCTTCACAGTCCAACTCTCACATCCATACATGACCACTGGAAAAACCATAGCCTTGACTAGAAGGACCTTTGTTGACAAAGTAATGTCTCTGCTTTTCAATATGCTATCTAGGTTTGTCATAACTTTTCTTCCAAGGAGCAAGCATTTTTAAATTTCATGGCTGCAGTCACCATCTGCAGTGATTTTAGAGTCCAGAAAAATAATGTCAGCCACTGTTTCCACTGTTTCCCCATCTATTTCCCATGAAGTGATGGGACCAGATGCCATGATCTTAGTTTTCTGAATGTTGAGTTTTAAGCCAACTTTTTCACTCTCCTCTTTCACTTTCATCAAGAGGCTCTTTAGTTCTTCTTCACTTTCTGCCATAAGGGTGGTGTCATCTGCATATCTGAGGTTATTGATGAGTTGGTCATAACTTTTCTCCCAAGGAGTAAGCATCTTTTAATTTCATGGCTGCAATCACCATCTGCAGTGATTTTGGAGCCCAAAAAAATAAAGTCTGACACTGTTTCCCCGTCTATTTCCCATGAAGTGATGGGACCAGATGCCATGATCTTCATTTTCTGAATGTTGAGCTTTAAGCCAACTTTTTCGCTCTCCTCTTTCACTTTCATCAAGAGGCTTTTTAGTTCTTCTTCACTTTCTGCCATAAGGGTGGTGTCATCTGCATATCTGAGGTTATTGATATTTCTCCCAGCAATCTTGATTCCAGCTTGTGCTTCTTCCAGCCCAGCGTTTCTCATGATGTACTCTGCATATAAGTTAAATAAGCAGGGTGATAATATACAGCCTTGACGTACTCCTTTTCCTATTTGGAACCAGTCTGTTGTTCCATGTCCAATTCTAACTGTTGCTTCCTGACATAAAATATTAGTAAACATTAATTTAGCACTATGTTGGAAGGAATGATGCTAAAACTGAATCTCCAGTACTTTGGCCAGCTCATGCGAAGAGTTGATTCATTGGAAAAGACTCTGATGCTGGGAGGGATTAGGGGCAGGAGGAGAAGGGGACGACAGAGGATGAGATGGCTGGATGGCATCATGGACTCGATGGATGTGAGTTTGCGTGAACTCCAGGAGTTGGTGATGGACAGGGAGGCCTGGCGTGCTGCAGTTCATGGGGTCGCAAAGAGTCGGACACGACTGAGCAACTGAATGGGACTGATGTTGAAAGACTAACACACAAAACCCAAGTTATAGTGTATTCTTACAATGCAATATCAGTTGGTTCTGTTTTAGGTTAAATGTAAATTAATTCAGGTATTTCAAAAATATTTATTTTGATTAAAATAGAAATCCTTCTTTGAAAACTAGGAATCTATCTCTGCCATCTGAAACAGATCTGTGTGAAAGCAATATCTGGTACTATAATTTATGGAGAGCTAGTAATGGCACCCCACTCCAATAGTTTTGCCTGGAAAATCCCATGGACGGAGGAGCCTGGTAGGCTGCACTCCATGGCGTCGCTGAGGGTCGGACACGACTGAGCAACTTGCCTTTCACTTTTCACTTTCATGCATTGGAGAAGGAGGTGGCAACCCACTCCAGCATTTTTGCCTGGAGAATCCCAGGGACGGCAGAGCCTGGTGGGCTGCCGTCTATGTGGTTGCATAGAGTCGGACACGACTGAAGCGACTTAGCAGCAGCAGCAGCAGCATCATTAGTAATAATAATGAAATAATAGTGATACAGAGTAACATAAGGCAATACTAATAACCACATAATAATTCAAGTATGGCGACTGTAATAATATTATTAACAATTATTATTAAGGTTAAGATGAAGCAGTTCAATAAGAAAATTAGTCAAAATTATAAATGTCGGAAAGTAAATGAGCTGAACCACCACCCCAAAATTAATATGTTGAAACCTTAACGGCCACACTGCAGGATGTGGTCTTATTTGAAAATAGGGTCTTTGCAAATTATCAAGTTAATATGAAATCATAGGGTGGACTGTAACCCAATGTGACTGACATCCTTCTCCAAAGGGTAAATTCGGATGCAGAGACAGCCATGTGCAGAGGGAGGAGGCCATGTACAGACGAAGGCAGACATGAGGGGGCGCCTCTGCGAATCGAGAGGCACGCAGGGCCCAGGAGGGAGGCAGGAGCTTGGCACAGCCGCTCCCTCGCAGCCTCCCTCGCACAAGCCCGTCTTGCATCGTGACCTGGGACTTCCAGACTCACAAGCGTGAGACGACACATGGCTGCTGTTTTAGCCACCCGGTCTGTGGCACTTTGTTCTGTGCTAGCAAACTAGTCCAGAAAACAGAAAACACACTCCTCTTACTTATAAATCTACCAAATATTTCCTAAAAGCACTAAATTATTGGCCAAAATCCTATCACAACTAATGAGTCAGATAAGGGAGTTTGCTAGATATAAAATAAATGTACAAATATGAGAGCTTACCCAGGATAAATAGAGAGATATCCCTCTCTTCTACAGGATAAAAAGAGAGATATCTCTCTCTTTTACAGGATAAAAAGAACAAATTTGAAAATATAATAGGAAAAAGATCTGACTTCCAATGATTAAAAACATGACGTAAAAGCAAATCGTCTGCCTGGCCTTCACTGATGTGTGTGACGAACGCATGGCATGGAGTGTTTTGCAACAATTAGGATAACAGACATATAAACAGCAATAAAAATAGATCTTAAAATATAATTCTAGTGAAATTAATGGGAAAATGGTAAGAACTGTGGTAACATTTTATACATTTAGAACAGAGAGAGAGAAACAAAGTGCTCTTAAAGGAATACATGTGAAGAAAAGGGTACACGTTAGAACACTAGAATGGTTATTTCCTCCAGAGATTAAGTAAACCAAGAGCTGGATCCTGCAAGACCCAGTGTAATAACACATCATGAACTGAACAAGAACCTGACCTGCCTCCTGAGAAACCTGCATGCAGGTCAGGAAGCAACAGTTAGAACTGGACATGGAACAACAGCCTGGTTCCAAATTGAGGAAGCAGTACAGCAAGGCTGTATATTGTCACCCTGCTTGTTTAACTTCTATGCAGAGTACATCATGAGAAACGCTGGATTGGAAGAAGCACAAGCTGGAATCAAGATTGCCAGGAAAAACATCAATAACCTCAGATATTTAGACGACACCACCCTTATGGCAGAAAGTGAAGAACTAAAAAGCCTCTTGATGAAAGTGAAAGAGGAGAGTGAAAAAGTTGGCTTAAAGCTCAACATTCAGAAAACTAAGATCATGGCATCAGGTCCCACCACTTCACGACAAACAGGGAAACAATGGAAACTGTGAGTTTATTTTCTTGGGCTCCAAAACCACTGCAGATGGTGACTGCAGTCATGAAATTAAAAGATGCTTGCTCCTTGGAAGGAAGGCTATGACAAAACTAGTCAGCATATTAAACAGCAGAGACATTACTATTCCAGCAAAGGCCCATCTGGTCAAAGCTGTGGTTTTTCCAGTGGTCGTGTATGGATGTGAGAGTTGGACTTAAAGAAAGCTGAGCACCAAAGAATTGATGCTTTTGAACTGCGGTGTTGGAGAAGACTCTTGAGAGTCTCTTGGACTATAAGGAGATCCAAAAGGAGATCAGTCCATCCTAAAGGAAATCAGTCCTGAATATTCATTGGAAGGACTGATGTTGAAGCTGAAGCTCCAGTACTTTGGCCACCTGATGTGAAGAACTGACTCATTAGAAAAGACCCTGATGCTGGGAAAGATTGAAGGCAGAGAAGAAGGGGATGACAGAGCATGAGATGGTTGGATGGCATCACTGACTCAATGGACATGAGTCTGAGCAAGCTCTGCGAGCTGGTGATAGACAGGGAGGCCTGGTGTGCTGTGGTCCATGGGGTCACAAAGAGTCAGACACGACTGAGCAACTGAACTGCACTGAACTGATGAACTGAAGGGTGTGATTAACTGAATTTTTGCTTCTGAGATAAAAACAACAACCACACATTTAATTTTAAATGTCTGCAGTTCAGTCAAATCCTAACCATCTATACATTTTGATGTCACTGTTGAATCTTGAAAAAATATTTCATCGGCAACAAGTGTTTTATGAAAACAGGGTAGATCAAAGGCTGCGTGGTCATAATGGTGGCCTTGACTGATGTGGCAGAGAGAATAAAGCTGTCCCTCCCTGCACCCCACCCCCCAGAACCACAAGAGGTCCAACTCCCCAAACACAAGTGAATATGTTATCTTATCTGGCAACGTGTGATTAAGGGTCTTGAGATAAGAAGCTGGTCCTGGATTATCTGGGTGGGTCCAATGTAACCACAAGAGTCTTTAAAAGAGGGAAGCAGGAGGGTCAGAGAGAAAGGAGATGCTGGAGAGAGAAGGAGAGGGGTTTAAAGATGCTGAACTTTGGACTTTGAAGATGGAGGAAGAGACCGAAGCTCATGGGATACAGAGTCTTGGAAACTGGGCAGTGCCAAGGTCCTCTGGAAGAAACGCAGGCCCATGTTCTCCTTGATGTTAGGACTTCTGATTCCCAGAACTATGAGACAATACATTTCTTGTGTTTAGAAGAGAATTAAAGATTTCAAAAAACGGGGGGTTGAAGAAAGTGTGGAGCAGAAGATATTCTCATACACCATGGGCGAGAGTGCCACTGGATGCAATCTTTTGAGAAAACGGCTTGGTAAAATGTGTCAGAATTTAAACCTAGCCTAGCAATTCCACTTCTAAGAGTTTACCTATGGGAGATTACCAGAAAAGTATTTACCACATTGTATGGTCAAAGTTTCCATTTATTGTCTATAATATAGCCCCGCATTGGAAACAATTAAAAAGTCTAACAATAAAAAATGTTAATAATTTAGTAGATATTTGGACTGGAATAGCAGTTCTGAAAAGAATGCTATATTCATTGGTATTGAAAAGCTCTATGATACATATTTTAGTAAATAAAAGAGTATAGTCGGAGGCAACTGAGTGACTGAACTGAACTGAATACATTTGTATAAAATTCTAATTCACATAAAATTGTCCAGAAAAATATTTCCAGCCTGCTATTAGTGGTTTTCTCTAGTGATGTAATTTTGGATCATTTTAGTCTTCTCCCTCTGATTTTTCTGTATGTTTGATTCCTTCCTTTTTCTCTTATTCTCCTTCTGTCTGTCTTTCTTTTTCTGCAATGAGCATATATAATTTTTATGGTTCCTGAAAACAATAGAGATATTTTTTCTTTTGGAAGAAGAAAACACAAAACTGCTAAAGGTCAATGAAACAGGTCTGACAGATTTTGAACCTTCGTGTTTAAGGACATTATGAGTCATTCATGGTCCAAAGACATAAAAAGACAATTCCCCAAAAAGAAATACATGGTCAATAAAGGTCTGAAAAAACCTTTAAACCTTATGAGCAGTCAAATAAATGCAGTAAGACAACAGTTTCCATTCTCTTCTAACATATTGGTAAGGGAAATAATATTTCCTTTTCACTGGTTTATAATCCTGGATGTTTCTAAAAGTCAAATCTATTATCAAGAGATGATTTAATGTCAACACAGCTGCCCTTTAATCTTGAACTTTTCAAATTAGCACTACCGATATTACAATTATGAGCTGTTTCCTAACTAAGGCAATGAGGCACCTCAACTGAGCTTGGGTGAACAGCCTTGATCAGCAGCCACACGGACCGACGCTGGGGAAGGGTTCAGGCAATCTGCCATTTGAAAGGCCAAGATCTTGTCCACCATTTGGATGGAATCCCATGGAACGCTTTCTTGAGACTATTTTAATTTGATTAATTTCTCCAATTCATAAGCTGGAAAGTGTTTTCCTTAGCACAATTGCATTATCTCGTGGAGGCTTTCTGGATTTGAATCACCAAAATGCATTGAAATAGCCACGATTAAAGCAAACTAAATGTCTTTGTTGGTAGGGTCTCTGCTCTACAGCCTTTAAAAATGCTATCTATACACTTTATCTTTAGCTGTGGGACAGAATGTTCTGTTCATTCAAATACATCCATTCATCAAAGCAAAGATGAAACTCAACTTCAAAAAGTGACCTTGCATTTGGAAGTTGGATTCTTAGCCAGCAGGAAATAGAGACTATTACTGGAGTGCTTGGATGGGGGTGGTTAATAGGATGTCACCGAAACAGATTTGCAAAAAGACAGTGATTTCAGGGACATCCGTGTTCATCCTTGCGTCCTGAAGCAAATTCCTCTCCTTTTTGCTTTCTGATTCCTCAATGTCTCCAGCTAAGCACTCTTTCCCACCATGTGACCAAAGGCATAATATACACATTTTCCAAAGTGGGGACAGAATGACTTACACTGCCACTGTTGGGTGGCAGTGACTGACCCCAGGCCTTTTCCGGAATGGAAGGGCATGGTGCGGAAGGTCACCACCTCAAGAGGAAAGAACAAAGAGAAGCTAGAAAAGGAGGCAGGCCAGTGCTGCGGTTTATTCTGCCAGACAGTAGCGCACACCACACAGCCACTGGCAGTTTGTATGATCATGCCACCAGCAGCGGTCGGCATTGTCCATTTGTCTATTTCAGTGCACACAGGTTTTGACGTCCACCTTCGGCTTTGAAAATACAAGACTAACGGCTTGTGTATTGGTTGTTACTGTTGTTCAGTCGCCAGGTCACGTCTGACTCTTTGCAACCTCATGAACTGTAGCAAGCCATGCTCCTTTTTCCTCCACTATCTTCCGGAGTTTGTCCTGTGTATAAGTAAGTAAGTAAGTAAAGTCACTCAGTCGTGTCCGACTCTTTGTGACCCCATGGACTGCAGCCCACCAGGCTCCTCAGTCCATGGGATTCTCCAGGCAAGATACTGGAGTGGGTTGCCATTTCCTTCTCCAGGGGATCTTAAGAGCCATTAACAGAAAGCCAATAAATCCAAGCAAGTTATTAGCCAAGTTTCCTCATTTTTCTTGTATCCTGCTCTAAATAAGAGACAAACGTCAAGTATTGAAAGGCAAAGGAGCAAACTATTCAATATAGGAATTCTACAAGTTACCTGGAAAGAGAAAGTGAAGTTGCTCAGTCCTGTCCGACTCTTTGCGACACTGTGGACCTCCGTCCATGGGATTTTCTAGGCAAGAGTACTGGAGTGGGTTGCCTTTTCCTTCTCTAGGGAACTTCCCAACCCAGGGATGGAACCCAGGTCTCCCGCATTGTAGACAGACGCTTTCCGTCCGAGCCGCCAGGGCCTTTTTCAACCTCTGATCCTAGACAGTTAGCTGCCTCCTCAGACTGTGAGGTCAGATATGGTGGTGTCTTTTTCAAATTTTATTTGCTTTTAATTGAAGGATAATTGCTTTACAATGTTGAGTTGGTTCCTCCCATACATTGACATAAATCAGCCAGAGGTTTGCATTTGCCCCGCCCCTCCTGAGCCTCCCTCCCATCTCCTACCCCTCCCATCCCTCCAGGTTGTCACATGGCACTGCTTTGAGCTCCTTGAGTCATACCGAAGGTCTGAGAGTGGAGGGCAAATCCCCACTGGCTACAGATTTCACGCGCGGCCATGTGTGTGTGTTTCCACGCTCCTCTCTCGTCTGCCCACCTCCTCCTTCCCCACCCACTGCGCCTACAAGTCTGTTCTCTACCCTCTGCTTCTCCCTCGCTGCCCTGCAAATGGGCTCATCAGGACCATCTTTCTAGACTCCATGTGTTAATACATGGTACTTGCTTTTCTGACTCACTTCACTCTGTATAATAGGCTCTGGGTTCGTCCACTTCATTAGCACTGACTCAAATGTATTCCTTTTTATGGCTGAGTCATATCCCATTGTTTATATATATCACAGCCTCTTTATCCATTCATTTGTTGATGGACATCTAGGTTGCTCTCTATCCAGGCTATTGCAAATACTGCTGCAATGAACATTGGGGTACACATATCTTTTTCAATTATGGTTTTCTCAGGGTATATGCCCAGTAGTGGGATTGTTGGGTTATATGGTAGTTTTATTCCTAGTTTTTAAAGGAATCACTGCACACTGTCTTAGCTATGGTGTTGTCTTAAAATTCCAGTTGCCCTCACCAGATCGTTTTTACCAAGAGACAGAGATGCAAACACTTTAGAAAACATTCAACAAGGGTTCCATCTCAAACTCCTCTCTAAATTCTTTCTGGTAAGAGCTCATGTCATGAGCTGAAAATATATTTTAATTCTCAAAAAAATTAATTGTGTTTAACTAGCTTACATAAGATTCCATTACAGGCATACTAGAAAAAAACAACTCAATAAACCCTAAGCTTCAGCAAACCAATAGGCCTCTTAGCTATATTTTATTAAGATTTGGATGTGACACTGAAAAATAGAAGGAAATGAAAATAAAATACAAAATGGTAATGGTCCTATAAGTTCAGTTCAGTTCAGTTGCTCAGTCATGTCCGATTCTTTGCGACCCCATGAATCACAGCACGCCAGGCCTCTCTGTCCATCACTAGCCCCCGGAGTCCACCCAAACCCATGTCCATTCAGTCAGTGATGCCATCCAGCCACCTCATCCTCTGTCGTCCCCTTCTCCTTCTGCCCTCAATCCCTCCCAGCATCAGGGTCTTCTCCAATGAGTCAACTCTTTGCATGAGGTGGCCAAAGTATTGGAGTTTCAGCCTCAGTATCAGTCCTTTCAGTGAACATCCAGGACTGATCTCCTTTAGGATGGACTGGTTGGATCTCCTTGCAGTCCAAAGGATTCTCAAGAGTCTTCTCCAACACCACAGTTCAAAAGCATCAATTCTTCAGCACTCAGCTTTCTTCACAATCCAACTCTCATATCCATACATGACCACTGGAAAAACCATAGCCTTGACTAGATGGACTTTTGTTGGCAAAATAATATCTCTGCTTTTTAATATGCTATTAGGTTGGTCATAACTTTCCTTCCAAGGAGTAAGTGTCTTTTAATTTCACGGCTGCAATCACCATCTGCAGTGATTTTGGAGCCCCAAAAAATAGCATTGAATTAAAAAAAAAATTACACGGAGTATGGCAGAAACCGACACAATATTATAAAGCAATTATCCTTCAATTAAAGAAAATTTCTACATTTATTCCTTTGTTTGCCTTTCCTACTGTTCTTTTCCCCTTGCAGCTAATCTTTAACGTATATAAGTCTTCTTTATCCGCCTCTATGTAACCTTGCATGTCTATTCTTTCTTTCTTTCCTTCCCTCTCAACATATTTGTTAGTTTTGTTTTCACTGCTTTATCCTCCACTTGGCACCTTGCTTTAGTTTTGTTTTCCAGTCTGTGCTTTGGTTAGTTTTGTTCTTAACTGGTGAGTATAATTTTTGATATCCTTTGTTCACTGGGTCAGTCTACTGTAGTATATTTTAGTTGGGCTGTTTTCACTTTGCTTGTGGGTGTATATGTTCATGTGTATATTCCATTATTTAAAATATTATTTGCCTGATTTTGTAATTGCCATTTGTCTGGGGTTCATCTTTGGATATTTGTTTTAATCCCACTTAATGCCATGACAAACCACTTGTAGAATCTTTGTTCTTGACCAGAGACCAAGCCTGAGCCTTTGGAGAGGGAGCACTGACTTCAAGACCCTAGACAACCAGAGAGCTAACCCTAGGGAGGATCAAACAGTGAGAACTCGCACAAAGGGAGCCACCTGGATAAGAGACCCTGCGTCACCCAACCACCAGCAGCATCTCGTGCAGGACGCCTCACTTAACAACACCGATAAAAATACACGCCCAGCCATCAGCAGAGAGCAGCCCGCCTCACTCAGCCCTGCCCATCAGAGGAGAAAGAGACAAGCAAGCAAAAACGCAGCCCAAATCTCGCCCTGCACCATGCTGACATGGACACTGGAACAACCTCAGGAGGGCAGAAACCAACAGGAAGGAAGAATGCAAATTTGAAGGCCGGGAAGGAGACCTCAAACCCAATAAGTTAAAAAAAAAATAATAATAATGAAGAGGCAGAGAAATGCTACACAAATGAAGGCACAACCTAGGCACACAGAAGCCCAAATAAATGAAGAGGAAATAGGCAAACCACCATGAAAGAACTCAGAATAATGATCATAAAGATGATCAAAACCCTTGAAAACAAAATAGAGAAAATGCAAAAATCAAATAAAAACAAAGACATTTAAAAAATTACACTGAGGATGAAAAGCTTCTAACAAAATAAATAGTCACTTTCCAAGCTTTTAAGGTGGAGTAAGATGCTAAGCAGGCTTGCCAGGCGATGCCAGTGGCAAAGAAGCCACCTGCCAATGCAGGAGACGCAAGACACACGGGTTTGATCCCTGGATCAGGAAGACCCCCGTAGGAAACGGCAGCCCACTCCAGTATTCTTGCCTGGAGAATCCCATGGACAGAGGAGCCTGGCGGGCTACAGTCCATGGGGTCGCAGAGTCAAACACGACTGAGTCAACTTAGCGTGCACATGTGCCAGCTGCTGCTGCTGCTGCTGAGTTGCTCAGTCATGTCCGACTCTGTGCAACCCCATAGACGGCAGCCCACCAGGCTCCCTTGTCCCCGGGATCCTCCAGGCAGGAACACTGGAGTGGGCTGCTGTTGCTGCTGCTGCTGTTGAGTCGCTCAGTCGTGTCCGACTCTGTGCGACCCCATAGACGGCAGCCCACCAGGCTCCCCCGTCCCTGGGATCCTCCAGGCAGGAACACTGGAGGGGGCTGCCATTGCTAGGGAACAGCTAATAAGGTTGGTGAGGGTCCGATTTTGGAGGGTGGACCCAGCCGACCTAGATACTGTCAGAGGCAGCCAGAACATTAAAGGCTTATCTAGATGGACCTGGATTCTAATCCATAGGACACCCCAAGGCCAGTCTCAACAGCACCGGCTCGGGACCTTGTAGCTCCTTTCTAGTCCAGCTGTTGGCAATTCTTCCTGATGTGAACCAGAATCTGCCCCCCGAATTGCCACGCCCGGTCCCCAGCTCTGACCTGGGTGATGACGGACAGACACTGGCCCCTCCCTTGCACTGGGATTGTCCCCCACCTTGTGTCTCTTCTCACTCACCTGTTCCTCCTGCTGAAACACCCTTACTTGCTCCTTCCACTCTATCTGGCGTGGTTGTCAGATGCCTGACCTCCAGGAGCCATCAGCCTCAGATGTGGTGCCCAGACCTGAAGTTTATTAGTGCACGCATGTCTACAGAGCTCAGAGAAGAGGCAGACCGCTGCTGTCACTGCCCTCGTCCAAGACCAGCTCTCAGCGCGTCAGCGACGAGCTGTGTTTCCTCGAGTCCCCTGCACGGCAGCGCTTCTTCACGCAGAAGCAGCAAACGCATGGAAGGCTCCCATTTCTTCAGGAAAATGTCACCCTCTGGAAGAGGAGGTGGTGCTTTTATCTATTTTATGTCTGATGAGACCTTTTGCTTCTGAGCCACACAATTATTTTCATTGCCTGGAGGAAAAAGGGCGTAGATGGTGAAACTACTCTATAGAAGAAAGTCAAGGAGTTGTCATCTCAGATTTGAATTTAATCTGGGCTCAGGTGGCTTGAGTGTTTTATTATGGATGTGAGCAGGTGTTGGTAGACACAGGCCCTTTCCATTAAAGACAGACTGAAATCTTGATCAAGAGTCTGTCGTACAAAGTGAAGTAAGACAAAGAGAAAAATATTGTATATCACGGGGTATGTATGGCATCTAGAAAAGTGGTACAGATGAGCCTGTTTGCAGGGCAGGAGTAGAGATGCAGACGGAGAGGAAAGACTGGGGATGTGGGGGGAAGGGGAGGGTGGGTTGAATTGGGAGCTTGGGACTGACATATGTACACGACCATGTGTAAAAGACATAGCTAGCAAGAAGCTGCTGTGTACGGTGGGGAGCTCAGCTCTGCACTGTGATGGCTTGGAGGGGTGTGAGGGCGGCCCAGGAAAGAGGGGATGCATACGCATCCTTACACGGCAGAGACGCACTGCGACACATCGTGTGACACACCGATAACACAACATTGTAAAGCAACAACCCATCGGTCAAAGCGCTACCGTGAAGATGCATCACGTGGACGATGTGCTTCTAAGGGGGCGGGGGGTCTTGACAGGGCAGAGCTGACGTGAAACAGACATGGAGGCAGGAAGGCCGGGTGGGGACACTCAGAGAGTCTTCACTCGTCCCCCCTTTTGTTTCTCGGCCCTGTGGGGTAACTCACAAGCCGTCTTCTCTCTGAGGTGCCGTGTAGCGTCACCAGGGACCATGAGACAGTGGCTTAGGGACGAAAGCAGAGAAGCAGCAAGATTCAGAATAGCTTTATGCAGGCTGGAAATTAGAAACACAGGCCAGTGAGTTCCCCCAACCCACCAAGCTCCCAATTTCCCATAAGAGCCCCTCGAGCCTCATACTGTTGGGAAAACCTTACACTGGCCACTGGCTCACGTGGTCTGCACGTGACGGCCGCCGGACTCCAGGCAGAGGGGCCTCTGGCTTGTGGGAAGAGCAGGCCCCAGGGAAGGGCTTGGGGCAGATGGGTTTTGGAAGGAGCGCGCAGGAAGCATGAGTTACAGAGTGGCATCTGTGAGACGGGGGAGGACCTCAGGGCCGGGCTAGATGGCTCCCTGAGCGCTGGAGGAAGCGTGAGGTAGGGTGGCCAGCAGGGTCCACGGCAGCTCGGCCTGAGCTTGGAAGGGAGGGGCCTGGGCGTTCCAGCACCTGCTTCAGAAGAAAGTGATGAGGAACACCGCAAGTCAGACATCCCAAGTCCGTGACCAAGGCTCTTGGCTCAGCTTCACCTCCAGACTCAGTCCTGGTGGGGGGGAGGGGAATGGCCTGACCTGTCTCCTCGGCCAGCTGGCTCCCTGCAGGGGCGAGCCCACACAGGACCCTGCAGCCTGGGGGAGATGGGAGCTGTGTTCTTTGCCTCCGTTCCTGGTGGCCTCCCCAGAGATCAGCAGCACTCGCTTCCTGTCTGTCTGCAGGACCGTGCCAGGCCCCTCCTCTCAGCCACTCTGTTGGGCTCCTCCTGCAACCCCGAGATTCTCGCCACCCCAGCCTCTGCCCAAGCAGAGGCTGCTTCCTGCAGCTACAGCCTCACCATCCCCCTCTCCCCTCTCCAGTCCTCCGGTCCTGTGTAATCCTTGTAATCGTTTTCCGCGTTGAAGTTTCTCTGAAAATCTGGAGTGGGTTTTCCTTTCCTGAGTAGACCCTGCTCAGTCATCTAGGAAAAGTGAAAGAGAGGGCATGAGCTGCGGCGAGGACAGGAGAGGTGGGGACGCACGGGCGCCCGGGGACCTGGGAACGGCTGATGCGTGTGCCCAGATGTGGGGGATGGGGTCGGGTCAGGAGCGAGCAGCGTTGGTGGTGATGTCAAGGCCGGTTCCTGGAGGTGTCAAGAGGGACCACGACCAGGAGGCCTGGGAAAGAGAACTTTCCTTCCATCAGTTTCCTGTGAGTCAGACAATTCCATCTTGTCTTGGTCCGGAGAACTTGAACGCGTGCAGAAAGGAGCCCTCATTGAAACTGAAGACTTGACAGAATCTGGTGGACGGGTGCGGGTGCTGGATGTGGGGACCTGGAGAAGAAGTTTCCAGGGGGTCCCTGGGAACACCAAGTCCCAGGACTGAAACCGGGCCCCGGGATGGAGGACCCACTGGTCCGGAGTGCAGGTCAGTGGGCAGGGCTCAGTGGGCGGGGGGCGGGGCCCCCCGGCCTGTGCACCCGTGTGGCCCCCGTGTGGCCCCCGCACGGCCAGCCCCTGCTGTGCATCATGAGGCACCAGAGCCGAGGCTGTGAGATCGGAGCGGTCCGAGACGGCGTTCCATTATCACTGAGTGCTTTGGGATTCCACGAGCCCCTGCTTCCATGATGGAGTCAGAACAACCTCCAGACACAGCTGGACGTTTCCATGTTGAAGAGCCGGAGCGGAGGCCGTCCTGGGATGAGCTGGCCCCGAGTCTGGTTTCTCACTCGCCCTTAAGTGTCATTGCCTGGGTGCCTCCTGAGGGAGCTTGCGTTCCTTAGTGAGTCGGGGGGGGCGCTTGGGGATTAAGGGGGGCTGAAACCAGATCTGTTTCTCTCCTAACTCAGGGGGCATCTCTCAGGAGCCCACAATCGCTCAGCCTTGGCACAGGTAGCCACACTTCTTGTCGCAGAGGGTGTGGATTTCAGAAAAAACATTCACGCGCGTCTGTGAGGCGGGGGTCCCCTCTCCTGTCCCACCTCAGTCTCAGCCTTTGTGCCCGTGAAGGCCTCCCGAAGTTTTGGTGTGTCTGCCCGGCTTTATCCATCAGCCAAGGCTTTATCCATCTGCAAGGTCTGGGCCCTGTGGGCAGGTGGCTGCAGGAGCAGTTCAAGCTGGCATTTGGGAGACTCGGCTTTCCCTGGTGCACACAGTCCTGGAGACCTTGGTGCTTTTCTTCACTGGCCTTCACCCCTCCACAGTCTAGTTGCTCCAAGCTTTTTATATCAGAGAAGACAAACACGCTGGTGAGCCCGCCTCCGCAGGCTGCGCTGCAGGCCTTGGATACCATGGCAACCGAACGCGCCGGGTCAGCTTCAGGTGCGCCCTGCAGGGGACGCAGAGTGGATTCAGGTCTGAATCCTAGTGGTATCAGCCTGCCTCCATCTCGACCTGCTCTTCCCGCCAAGGTGGGCTGTGTGATCACAGGGCCAGGGGGTCAGATGGAAGAAGAGGCTATAAGAGAAGCGTTTCTCCCGAGCCCTTTACCCCTCTCCCCGACTGAGGTGGTCTCTGAAGACTCCCTGAAGATCCTGGAGTTCTGCACAGTTCAACATGCAAACACAGGCCTGAGGATTTCCTGATTTGGTGCTTAGCAACGTATTTAGGATGGAGAAGGAAATGGTAACCCACTCCAGTGTTCTTGCCTGGAGAATCCCAGGGACGGCGGAGCCTGGTGGGCTGCCTCTATGGGGTTGCACAGAGTCGGACACGACTGAAGCGACTTAGCAGCAGCAATGTATTTAGGAAAACACTGTCTGGGATGAGGTAGGCTGAACTCGAGCAGCCTGACAGGCTAGACTTTACCCATCCTAAAAGAGCCATTGTGGAGAAACCCCCAGCAGGGCCCAGGCAGCGGGGGCATAGACAACAGATAGGATACTCAAGACACACAGCACTTGTCGCCAGGCAACCACGCTGTCTTACAAACTGCTGTTTGCTGGCGATGCCGATGACAACAAGGAAGTCTTCTTGTCCACCTCACCTCCCGGGCTGGAAGGGGTCATTGAGATCACGTTGTCAGAAAGGGCTACGGTGGCCTTTTTATAACTCCCGAGCCAGGGGGTTTCCCTGACATGAATCTGGAAGGTCCCTGTGGCATCCCCTAACTGGGGAGTAAACAGGAATCTGCAGCCCTCTGCTTCTCTGTAGTGCCCTGAAGGTTTTGGAGTGAGGGCTCCCCGGCCCACAGGGACCTTTGGAGGAGAAGCTACAAAGAATTCACTCCTGAGTGTGGGCAGTTAAGCTCCCTGGGGAACCGAGTGCCCTCATTGGGCCCCAGGAAGCCAAGACCTGGACGCAGGCCAGTCCCTCCTTGGAGGACGCGCAGTCTGCTCTGGGCGCCTGTCGTTCCTCTGATGTCTCTCTGTCCCTCTGGAGTCCCTCGCTGTGTCCTGCCTTCCTTGTGCCACACAGAGCCACCCACAAGGCCCCGGCAGGGGCAGGGGCGCTCCTCCTCCTAGTGATGGGCTGTTTGTACACCGGTCC
>SJXQ01005242.1:403150-421043 GCA_006408695.1 Aepyceros melampus
AGACGTGACCTTCTCAAGGCCACAGAGAAGTGGAGGAGGCGCGATTCTGAGGCTGGAGGTCCCCTGGTCCGAATGCAGGCTCGTGGCCAGTGCCCCAGATCCATGCCCCACTGCCCACGTGCTGGCAGTGCCGAGGTCCACGCCACCCACACCTGGAGAAACAGGAGGGGTCCCTGCTGGGAGAGCGGCCCCTGATGGGCAAGGGGCCTCTGCAGACCCCCTCTCCCCCGGAAGAAGGACCATCTGTGGGATGGAAGCGTGTACAGGGCAACTGCTCCACCGAACTTCCTGCTCTTCAGCTGGCTGCTTGGCGGCATGTGGTTTCTAAAATGCCTGGTTCTTGGAAAGCCTGATTTCTGTTTAGATTCGCCGGGGCTGTGAGTGTCCACCCTCCTACCCCACCCCCACACCTTGTGTTCTTGGCGGGGCTGTGAGAATCCTGCCTGAACTGCTTTTGCCCCTCTGTCGGAAATCAGTTGGGCATATGTATGCGGGTCTATTCCTGGGTTTTCTCTTCAGTCGCATTGATCTGTGTGTCTGTCTCTACTCCAATGCCACGCTCTCGTAGAGCTTATGTTATAGCCGTGTAATAAAGTTTGAAATCAGTAGACTTCTTTTCAGTTGAGTCTCCTTTTTAAAAAATGTCTTAGCTGTTTCAGTTCATTTGCATATCTATGTAAATTTTAGAATAATCTTGCTGTATCTACAAAAAGTCTTGCTAGGATTTTGATAAAAATGTTAGTCGCTCAGTCGTGTCTGACTCTTTGTGACCCCAGGGACTGTAGCCCTCCAAGCTCCTCTGTCCATGGGATTCTCCAGGGAAGAATACTGGAGTGGGTAGCCTTTCCCTTCTCCAGGGGATCTTCCCAACCCAGGGATCGAACCTAGGTCTCCTGCATTGCAGGTAGATTCTTTACCATCTGAGACACTAGGGAAGCCCAGGATTTTGATAGGAATTGTTTAAAACCTTATATCAACTTGCAGAAAGTTGATGTCTTCACTACATTGAGTCTGCCAATCCAGAACATGATATGCCTTTCAGCATACAAGTCCTGTGCGTGTGTTATTAGATTTCCTCCTAAGAATTCCATTTTTTTGAGTGATGGTAGGTGGTATTGTATTTCAGATACTGGTGCCCATGTATTCATTGCTAGAAATACCATCGATTTTGAATGTTTATCTTATATGTTGCGAACTTGCTGATCACACTCATTAGCTCTGGGAGCTCTTTGAAATCCCTTGGGTTTCCTGTATACATAATCATATCATCTCTAAGTAGCGACAGTCTTATTTCTTCCCTTCCCAATCCATATGCCTTTAAAACATTTTAAAAATTGAAGTAAAATGTCACAACATTAAATTTACCATCTTAACTGGTTTTCAGTTCAGTGATATTAAATACATTTATAATGTTGTGAAAAGACCCTGATGCTGGGAAAGATTGAAGGTGCGAGGAGAAGGGGATGACAGAGGGTGAGCTGGTTGGATGGCATCACCAGCTCAATAGACATGGGTTTGGGTAAACTCCAGGAGCTGGTGATGGATAGGAAGGGCTGGTGTGCAGCAGTCCATGGGGTCGCAGAGTCAGACACGACTCAGCGACTGAACTGAACTGATAATGTTATGAGCCGTCATCACTGTTCATCTTCATAACATTTAATTTTGTAAAACTGAGACCCATACCCATTAGAAACACTCCCTCATGCCCCCTCCCCGGGTCCTGAGAGCCGCACGGCTTTCTGTCTCTAGGGTTTTGACTGACTGAACACCTGCTTCATGGGAGCAGAGACGCGCCGTGTTTGGCCTTTTCTGATCGACTCGTTTCAGCAGCGCCACGCCCTCGAGGCCACACTGCTTGGTGGCACGAGCTCCTCCGACAGGGTTCAGTCCAAACCCATGGCACCTGAACAGGTGACTTTTTTTGGGAACAGGGTTTTGTGGATGGAACTGAGATGTAGAGGAAGTGGAGACGTACAGCAGTTGAGCGGACCCTAACCCATCTTGACTGCCCTCCTTATAAGAAGAGGTGAGGCACAGACGCACAAGGGAAGATAGCCAAGCCACAAACTAGGCAGAGACCAGGGCGATGCCGCCGCAGACCAGCAGCTCCAGGGCTCCCCGGGGCCCGCAGACCAGCAGCTCCGGGGCTCCCCGGGGCCTGTTGGGAGCTGTGGGACAGAGCACAGCATAGCTGACCCCGTGACTTCTGACGCGTACCTTCCACCTGTGAGAGAGTGAAGTTCTGTCGTTCTAAACTATTCAGCTGGTGGTGCTTTGTTACAGCCATCCTGGGGAAGCTAACACAACACCAAGCTGTTCCTGGGGGTGGGCCTCCTGGGAGAACGTGGCTGGGCCCATCCCAGCTGCACCAGCTGGCTTCAGGCTGGACCACTGAGGGCAAGGGCCTCCTTGAGGGTTTCATCAGCTGCAGGAGCCTCAAGGTCACCCAGCTGGGCAGTCTAGACAGCAAAGTGGCAAGAAGTGATCAATGATTTTTTGTGTCACTGCATTTGGAGTTTTGAGTGTGGCTTGTTACAATGCAACTGACAACTGAAATGTGGATGGGTACATGCTTGCTAAAATGAACTGTGTCCCTCCTTGTGGTTGGTAATTGGTTGGTGGTCTGGGAATCCATCGGCAGGTGAGGCTGTTACCAACCAGCATTCTTGGCCTCCTTAATCAATAGGAATCAATCAGCGATCAGACAAGAAATTCGGGCGAGGTTTTAGTAGGGTTCTGCTGCAGCAATGGGGAATGAAAACAGCAGATTCCCTTGCTTGCCCGCCTCGGGTGGTGAGCTGGTTCCTTAAACAGGGTGAGGGTAGAGATGTGTCCCGGCTTCCCAGGTGATGCTAGTGGAAAAGAATCTTCCTGCCAGTGTAGGAGACATTAGAGATGCGGGTTCAGTCCCTGGGTCTAGAAGATCCCCTGGAGGAGGGCACAGCAACCCACTCCAGTGTTCTTGCCTGGAGAATCCCCTGGACAGAGGAACCTGGTGGGCTACAATCCATGGGGTTGCAAAGACATGGCTGAAGCGACTTAGCACACACGCATGCAGGGGTGTGTCAGGGTCAGGCCAGGCGGGTCGCTTAGGCAGTCTCCCCACCCCTTGCTGGTTCTTTGTGCAGGGAGGATGAGAAGTACCCTGCTTCTGCGCCCAGCTCTTCAGAGGTGACCATGGGCTCCTTCATCTCCGTGTATCTCGTTGTCCGTAATTTGCCCCAACTGTGCGAGCAGAGCTTTCGGCCCTGCAGTTTCTGTGTCTTGCTTCTGGGAGATGCTTAGCCAGGTGCAGCGCTTCAGCAAAGGGCCCCGGGCCCCAGTCTCTCCTGAGGCCACTGCTCTGTGAAGAGCCTGTGGCTGTGTAGACTCGGATTCGATTCAGCCTTCAGGATTTAAATCCAAACACTGATCATGTGAGTCATTCCTGAGCTGCCTGAGTCGCTCCGAGCCCAGGGAAGGGGGCAGAACCCTGGGCCAGACGGCTGTGGTCCTGGACCAAGAACCTCCCTATAGGCGCTCGGGGTGAAAATACCTGCATCTGAAGCCTTCCATGAAAGTGAGCATATTCTTGGGACTTCAGAGTCCAAACGTGGGCAGTCTCTCTGATCCCAGCATTTCCTGCTGGGCAGGGCAGGTTCCACTCAGCAGAGCCTTTCAGTGGTGACCACGCGGCATAGTCTCAGGGGCTCCCGGGTCCGGAAATCTGGAGGTGGGGGGACCCCAGGCGAGGCAAGCTGCATTTCTGCAAAATCCTCCTTTAAGAGAAGCCATTTTAGATGCTCTGCTTTCCCTCCAGTCTCTCTGCTCTTTAATTAGTTTTTGCAATAAAAGGTCCATTTTTTACCCATTCCTCTGCTGATAGACATTTAGGCTGCCTCCGTGGCCTGGCTATTGTGAATAGTGCGGCAATGACCCTTGAAGTACATATGTCTTTCTGAATTACGGTTTTCTCTGCGTATATGCCCAGGAGGGGGATTGCTGGGGTATATCAATGCATGTATGTGGAATCTAGAAAAATAGCATGGTTAGTCGCTAAGTGCTGTCTGACTCTTGCTACCCCGTGGACTGTAGCCTGCCTGGTTTCTTGTCCACGGGATTCTCCAGGCAAGAATACTGGAGTGGGTTGCCATTCCTTTCTCCAGGGGATCTTCCCAACCCAGGGATCGAACCCGGGTCTCCTGCACTGCAGGCAGATTCTTTACTGACTAAGCCACAACAACAGCATGGGTGATCTTATTTGCAAAGCAGAGACACAGATGTAGAGAACACACACATGGATCCCGAGGCGGTTAGAAGGGTGGGTGACCTCGGGGACTGGGACTGACTCACGCACACTGTTATGTCTAAAGTAGGTAACTGACGAGAACCTACACTACGGCATGGGGACTCTGCTCAGCACTCCGTGGTGACTGAGATGGGGGAAATCCAAAAGGAGGGCAGCACAGCAGACACTAAGACAACATCGTAAAGCAGTTATACTCCAATTTTTTAAAAAATCCTTGGTTTTTGATCGTTAGCGATATGCTCAAATTATTCCAGATTCTCCGCTAACTTGTGTTTCTGAAGCACGGCTGTGGCAGTGTGGCTGTCACCCCGGATCGTCGTATGAGCGCGTGTCACCAGGTGTGGGACCTTGCAGACGGCTGAGGGCTCCCGGGTTCTGATGGACCGAGTCCCGGGCCAGCTTTGCTGGTGTTGGCTGTGCACACTGCCTAGGCCCGTCTGCCTGGCCTCAGGGCCCTCCGCCTCAGCAAACGTCTATACCTCAACCTCCCCGGGACTCTCAGACTTTTCTGTAAAAACAAACTGAAAGGTCTGTTTCTGGGGAACCCCCCCAAACAGTGCAGGGGCAGACCTGCTCCCTACAAGAAGCAAAGGGAGGCAGGGACCAACAGGCCATGCACCCGGGCCAGTCCCAGCCTCACTGGCAGGATGTTCGGATAAAAAGCATGAACCCAGGCCAGCCCCGGCCTCACTGGCAGGATGCTTGGATAAAAAGCTAGACAGTAAGGGTGTCGGACAGGGTTCCATAAAGGACATAGCACTCATTTCTTGATGTTTTTCTAACACATTTCCAAAAAGAATCTCAATATGAAAAATTAATTCAACTATAGACTAGGCCGAGAACACGCCATTACACAGCCCCATGGTGCACGCTGATGGAATTCACAAGCGATGCATTCAGGCCAGTGCAATCTCTCCTTATCTAATCCTTCCTCTCATATCAGTGGGACCTTGACCACCCTTTCTAACTTGTGTTGGTGGAATTAGGTTTCCTTGAGAGCAAAAAAAGTACTTAATTTGTCACTAAAGTTTGATTCCTTTTTTCTTCCCCTGCTCTGAACATAAATCCCATCAATTAGGTTAATAATGGAAGGAAATTTCATCGTGACATGAAGTCTCCCCCAACATTTGGGGCTGGACAGTGGCCTCTTTGCCTAATTGCATTAATAAAAATTTTTAGCAACATAGTTTTGGGGATCAATGCCCCCGCTCCTGCCAATCAGAGACTTTTCTCCTTGCTGAAAAGGTGCTAGACTTTTTAGTTTCTTTGTGACGGACTACGGAAAGGCTGAGGTGCCCCCCAGAAGATTAAATCTTTAATTTCACATTATTTCCAGCCATGTCTATAGAACAAAGTGGGCTTTACCTGTTGAATATGGGGCTTACGCGACTTGAAGGACCCTTGAGACATTAAGAGACGCCGTGAACGGTCTCTGAGATTTAAGCTGTGGGGAATTCTAAAGGGATTACCGCTGCATTTTCCATAAAACGAGAAATAAAAACAGACTTAAGCACCGCATGATCATAAATGCATTCCTGCCGTGATGGAGAGTCCCGTTCGCACTGCCACTCAGAGGCCCAGGCGGGGAGGGGCTGTCAAAGGCACCCACACTTGTAAGGATTTGGACAAGTCGAGCTCATAATGAAGTTAGGGCTGAATGCTTTGCAAAAATTGGCTGTTTAAAAAAAAAAAAAAGATACTCTTCCGTTTTCTCGGGTCCAAAGGTGAGAAACGCATACATTATGTTGCCATCATTAAGATATCTTTTGTACAGAATGCTAACCTGCCTTGACCAGAACTGGAGAACTCTCTCTCTCTGAATAAAGGAAGAACAAAACTCTTTCGGGAAGATTTTCATGACTGATTAGCTATGTGGGATGGAAAAAAAAAAAAAAAGTGATGTCTCCCAAAGACCCAGAGAAAATGAGAACCCCAATTAAAACCCCGCCATCCTCACTAATCAGCTTAAAGACTCAACTAAAACAAAAGTTCTGTTAAAAATGTAGCGGCTTTCTAGAGCGTGCATTGATTACCCAGCCACACACGCTCTATATAAACTCTGCGTCTCTTTATGTTAGGGCACATCCGGCTTTGTAAGCGGATGACTGAAAGGGTGAAAGAAAATTAGAATAAATTGCAGACAAAATATGATGGACCTGGAATAACATTGATGTGAAAACCGAACTTTTATTTTTAAGTATAAGCAAGATAGTGGTTTTCTATTAATAGATTTAGGGGAGTTTGTGGAATATCAAGGAAGAGAAGACTTCCTCCAGGGACATTTGCCTTATTTAATAAATGAATTCCATTAACTCACCCTTGCTGGCCACACATTTTTAATAGAAAATTAAAGGTTTATAAAATGTTGCTTCTTACCCTACCATAGAAAAGTCTTTACAGCATAGTAGGTGTGACATTTCATGCCTGGGTTCTTCATTTCATGCCCGCTGTTGTTCAGTTGCTAAGCTGTGTCTGACTCTTTGTGACCCCATGGACTGCAGCACAACAGGCTTCCCTGTTCTTCACCATCTCCCAGAGTTTGCTCAGATTCATGTCCATCCCATCTGTGATGCTATCAAACCATCTCATTCTCTGTCATCCCCTTCTCCTCCTGCCTTCAATCATTCCCAGCATCAGGGTCTTTTCCAATGAATCTAACCCTTAGATTCTGCAAATTGAAGTGCAATGTAAATACAGACCAAATATAATAACATACACAGAAAATTTAAGAGCTGGATGGCTTTCTGAGCAGAACCATCTAGAACTTCACAATTCCAGGACTGACTTGCCGAAGACGACAGAGCTGAGTAGTGGAAGGCCTCACGCAGGATCCCAGCACCCAGCTGCCCCGTGTGACCTCAGCCCCGAGCTGTGGCTCCAGTCCCGTCATTTCCAGCCCACGGTCACTACACATGGAGCCTGTAACTGCACACTTTCCTTCCCAAAGCGAGGAAGAGGGAGCGAGAGGAAGTCAGGTTTGCCTGGCCTGGTGGGAGGTGCCGTGTCTTCCCACCTCTGCTGGGGCTCAGCTTTACCTGGAAAGACCCCTTTCCTGGAATGATCTTGACCAACACCTGCCTGGGGAAGGGTGAGCACTGCTGGCATGTCCAGCCCAAGTCTCCCCTGTGGCCTGACACCCCGGGTCTGGGGCCATCGGGGTCCCCCATGCCACACGGCCTGGGCCCAGGGAGCCGGACTTGGGGGCCTGCAGAGGGGTTTCGGGGAGCAGGCGCACCATCCTTGGATGAGCCTGCGGCCCAGACACTTCCCCTGGATTCCCGTCCCAGGCCCCCACTGCTAGAAGACCACTTAGCTTGGTCTTTCCCGGTTGGGGGTGAGCACATCCCCGGGGGGAATGATGGATCCTCCACCCCGACCTCTGAGGTTCTTGTCATGCTCTGTTCTACCCTCCAGGGGTGGGTATGGCCCCAGGGGTCAGCCCCGCCCTGGCTTCCCCGCTACATCTCCGTGGCTGGTTGCCCCACTTCTCAGCATCCCGAGGAATGTGACCCCACTTCCAAACTCCCTTGTGAGGTGTCCAGCTCGGTTATTGCAAAGCTCTCATCCCACCCTCCTTTGTGTCTCCCGGCCGGTGGCCCTGGATCCTGGTATCCCTGGAGGCGGCTCAGAACATTTGTGACGAAGACCACGCTTATCCTGGTTACCTGCTTTTCTCCAGAACAAAGCGAGCTTGTTAGTCTTTGGAACACGCGTGCTGATGACAGAGATCACGGTCTCTCACCATCTGGTCACCCCTGGGGCAGGTGCAGTTTATCAGGAACCTCTTAGAACATAACACCCCAACTTGACAGGACCCAGCAGGGATTCCTGATGAGCCAAGAATTAAGCAAGCCTGCTTCTCCCATGTCCTCACTGAAGCCCCTGTCTTTCCTGCAGCCCCCAGGCCAGGCGGCTCGTGCACAGCTGACTTTCTTAACTCGGTTTTGCGGTGGGTGCTTCCTGTTCACTTATAATCCTCAGAGCTCACTGTCAGATTTAGAAAATGTCCATTCTGAATCCGGTGACTCAAAAAGAGATATCGTGTGTGTGTGTGTGTGTGTGTGTGTGTGTTTCCCGTGCCATTATTTGAAGCCCATGATGTTTGCCTCACGTCTATCCTGGTGGATTTTCACTACTGCACCCCAGTCACTCATCTAGAAGCAAAGGGGCACGTAACGGAGCCGTGAGCTGATGTGAAAGCGTGCGGCTGGCAGGGTGTGCGCGGCATGTCACTCTGTACGTGTTTAACAACACCTTGGTTTTAGTTCCGTTCTAGGTTGGTTCTTAAGGAAGCTGGGGTTTTAATGCTGTTTCCAATGTTCACGCCTTGGAAACCGTCACTGCACCAGCCCATACAGCCGACCAGGTTTTGCATTCTGGTTCCTGTCTCACTGTGGGCGTTCCGTATAAGGCCACCAGAGGTCTTCGTGACAGTCCACGGACCTGGGCATTTCTTACATCAGTGAATGTGGCCTGTGTTACTGCCTCCTGCCATCAACACTGTTTATTTTTTTAAAATTATTTATTTATTTTTGGCTGCATGAGTCTTTGGTGCCGCACGCAGTGCAGCAAGCAGGGGCTCCCCTCTGGCTGAGGTCCGCGGGCTTCCCGCTGAAGGGGCTCCCCTGTCACAGAGCACAGGCTCTAGGCACGTGGCTTCGGTCGCTGCAGCTCGCGGGCTCCGTGGTTGCTGCTTGCAGGCTCTAGAGCACGGGCTCGGTGGTGCCATCAGCGTGTTTGGATGGAGGCTTCTTCTTCCCAAGAGCAGCAGGCAGTCTCATCAGGATGTGAGACACGAAGCAGGAAAACAGCCCCAGCGCCGCAGGACAGTTCAGGCTCCGAGCCGTGTCTGTGGTCCAGACCATCCTCTGGGCAGAATTACTGCAGAAGGGGTGGTGGGGGGTGCGGGGCTCCACGGGCCTGGGAGGGATGACTATGACCTGAGCATCAGGGGAGCTGGGGTGAGGACCCGCATGAATAGAAGGTGGGGGCCTGGTTTACAGGCATCCTTGGAGGCCCTGCCTTGGGTCTGGTGCCCTGGGTGTGGGCTGAGGTTCTCTTCTGTTGCAGGGTCAGGTGGCCATGGAGACGAGATGCAGGAGGCTCCTGGAGAAAACAGCTGAGAGATGCTGGGATGTGCTGACCATTCTAACCCGTTGCTCATTGTTCCAAAGACAACAGGACTCGCAGATGGGGCTGTGGCTGCAGGGGGAGGTGCGAAAGGAAAGCTGAGTTTTGCCAGGGAAGGTGCAGAACAGTCCACTATTTAGCTGAGGCGTGGTCTGTGAGCCGTGAGGACTCACGTTCATGCCTTCCGACCCAGGACCCACACGCGTCCCCCTGGTCAGTCGGCGCTCAGTGCTGAGAGTCACCTCTGGGTAGGATTCTTCAAAGAGAAAAGGAAATTAAGGGCACAGTCCAGCTGCTCTGCTCACTGGAACATTAACAGCTTCAAAGACTCCGTGTGTGCATGCATGATAAGTCGCTTCAGTCGTGCCCGACTCTTGGCGATCCTACGGACTGTAGCCCGTCAGGATCCTCTGTCCATGGGAGTCTCCAGGGAAAATGCTATTTCACAGCTTTGTGTGGCTCCCAAGCCGACCATCTTTCACAAACACAGCTCAGTTCAGTTCAGTCGCTCAGTCATGTCCAACTCTTTGCAACTCTTCACAAATACAAGCTGGGGCAAACCAAGGCTTGAAACACACTGACCCTTCCATGCAGAATGAACGAACTCTCCGTGCATCTCCAGGAGATTTTTTTTATTATCCAGAGGAACTTAACAAGAACTCTACTGGCTGCTGCCCTGCTCACTGTGCACGGGGCCCCGGCCCAGCTGGGGAGCCTGGCCTCCAGCCCTCCAGCCGGCATAGCCCTTTGCTTCCTCGCCGCTCAGCGTCCTCTTCGGAAGGGCCGCCCTGGAGCGGAAGGGCGCATGTTCTTATCC
This sequence comes from Aepyceros melampus, assembly GCA_006408695.1. Lineage (NCBI taxonomy): Eukaryota > Metazoa > Chordata > Mammalia > Artiodactyla > Bovidae > Aepyceros > Aepyceros melampus. The sequence continues at coordinate 413,386 of SJXQ01005242.1, forward strand.
TGCCCCCGCTGTGCCTGCATCTCTCCTCCGTCTGAACCGAGTGGGCACCTCTGGAGTGGCAGACGGGCGTGCCCACTGACTGAGATTACATTCGCATGATTGCCTTCGTATTTGACTGGGACAAACACTCCGACTTCTAAACTGTAAAGCAGTGTATCCTTACTTCTCTGTCTCTCTCTTTGTTTGGCTCTTTAAAGCAGTTCTTCTTTAAAACCTTGTATTTTATTGAAGTGTAATTGATTTACAATGTCGCGTTAATTTCTGCTGTACAGCAAAGTGATTCAGTTATACATATATATACATTTTCCATATTCTTTTCCCTTATGGTTTATCACAGGGATATTGAATAAGTTCCCTGTGCTGTTCAGTAGGATTGTCTTGTTTATTCGTCCTATGTACACTAGTTTGCGTCTGCTAATCCCAAACTCCCAATCCTTCCCTCTCCCACCCGCCCCTGCCAACCACAGTCTGTGAATTGATTGACTGACAGGCATATTTTAGCTTCTAAAATCCAGTGTGTTTGTTTTCTCCCAAAGAAGGGGATATGTTGTGATATTCTTCATGGATTAGGGATCAGGAGACCATTCCTCTCCCTTGAAGGGAGAAGAAATGATACAACGGTCATTGATGATCTGTTGAAAGTAACAGTCTTCCTGCCCGTGGCATAGTTGCCAGCTGAATAGACCCATCCGGGTAATATTTATTTCATTGTGCAGCAAATGATCTCAGGCGATTATATTTTTTATAGATTAAAGACATTTTTGTCATTTTTAATGTCTTACTACTGATACTTTATAAAAAGTATTTGAGATTATGTTGACATACGTTTTACAATAAGAACAGCTTCAGTGGTATTTAATGGATAACTTATTACTAAGAAAGAATTCTCCAGGCTTGTTTTACCTTTTAATTGGTGGTGCTATCTCTGAGCAGTTTTTGCTGCATGCAAAGCAGTGTGAGAAATGATCAAGAGGATGATAAATAATAATAGTGAATATTTTGCTAATGACCAGGAAGACTTACGAACCATTATAATAATGAGAAAGGTCTCATTTGTTAAGAAGGGAGAAGATGAGCTTGGTCTTCAAGTATTCATTCAAGCAAAGCTAAAGGAAGACCCAACTGTGATATTTGTTTACATGAAGGCTTAGGAAATTCATTTATGCATTTTGGATAAGATGTAATGAGTTCACATCAGATCAGGCATATAGTAAGAAACGTTACTACCATATGGGTAAAACGTCTTGAATTTGAGGAAGAAAAGCGATGCCTCAAATTCAGTTTACCTTCAAATGCCACGAAGAGCACGCAGTGTCTTTCTAGTGCCTGGTGGAATTGCAGGGAGGAGTCAGGAGGAGCCGGCTTCCTGGACTTTCCTCAAGTTCGCGTGAATCCCCACGTCTTCCTTGTTAGATGCTCTGGGTCCTGGTCCGTAGCCGGAGGCAAGTCCCCATAAAGGAGAACAGCCACCCACCGCGATCCTCCGGGAGGTTCTCCCCTTCTCACCCTTTCTGATGGGAAGAAAGGCAGAGCCCCTCCACCTGCTATCTACCTCTATCTGCCTGTTACAGTGACGCCGAGACCCCTTCTATTTATGGCTTCTGGACAAATAGGATCTTCAGTTGAAATTGAATTTCAGAAATTAACAAGGAATACCTTTTATGGGATATATAAGTATATCCCATATAGTCAAGCTTCAGTTTAGTTGGGACACCTGAATCGTTTTTAGTTGCGAAGTCTAGTAACCCTGTTGCTATGTCTATTTGTTGCTGAGCAGCCATTGGGTTCCCAGTTGTTTTCATCATTCATTAGCCCTGTACACAAGCCCTTGCCCCACGCATCCGTGTGCTGGGGGCTACCAGGTTCACACAGAAAGAGGAGACCCTGCCCCCTGCCCTGCAGAGCCCGGGAGGGAACACTCACCACATACTCACCGCAGGCTGGGGACTACGTACTTTGTTCTCCAGTTCTCCACGCAGTTCTTATTCTGATCCGCAGAAGTTGGTATTTTTACTCCTGTTTAGGACGATGAGGAATATGTGGTCGGGTTGACCTCTGACCTACGCTCCATCTGGGGTGGCATGCAACCTGTGAGGCTGTGCTCGCCCGCCTGCTGTATGTCCTACGTTTGGAGACTTCTTTTCCCCAGAGTCCAGCGGTGAGCTCCACTCAGATGTTGAGAGTCCTGGTCTAGCAAATGGCTAAGCTGGCCAACACACCACAGCCCTGGGGTAAAACAAGGCAGTATAAGCAGAATACAGGAGCTCATACCCTGATGGTCCCTGGGAGGGTCAGCTGAGGACCACTGATCTGGGTTGTCAGAAAGTCCAAGAACGTTGGTGTCAAAGCGCAGTATCCTGATGGTGTCTGTGGCTGCTGAGTGAAGGGAGTCCACTCAACAAAAGGGAAGGAAGAGTAGGGAAGGGACACTGCACGCATCACTCACAGATTCCCCTGGTCTCGCCCTGAATGGAGACACAGGAGCTTCAGGGTCCCAAGTAGAAGAAGCTATTTACAGGTCAGTGACTCCAGGAGAGGCTCTGTTACCAGAAGTCCAAGGCTATGAGGGCAACACAGAATTGTGGGGAGAGAGAGATGGATCTCAGGATGGAAGTCCAGGGTGGCTTCCTGGAGGAGGAGGGACTGTCCCTGGGCTTCTGTTTCTGGAACCACTAAAGGGAAACACTTCTAAGATAAACCAAGGGGGAAAAGCCTGCAAATGGACCACAGGTTATCCCCTAGCGTACAAAATACGCTCCTAAAGAATAGTTGTTTAGTCGAGGATTTATGCTCTTTATTTATTCATTCATCCATCATATTAAACTGCCCACTGGTGCCAAGTCCCGGGGAGGGGCATGGGACACAGGGCTGGCTGGAATATTCTCGGCGCTGCCTCCATGGCCTTCAGAGTCTACTTAGGGGTCTTTTTCTGTGGTGGATATGGGAGCATTTTAGGCTCCATTAGCATATCGTCTCTGTCACAGCTGAGCTTTGCCAGTCAGGCCAAAGCAGCCAGCCACCAGCCAGGAGGGAACAGGCAGAGCTGTGTTAACCTAGACTTCATGTATGGACCCTGATCATTAATTTCATATAACTTTCTTGTGTCACAAACTATTTTTCTTCATTTGACTTTTTCAGTCATAGAAAAATATGAAAGTCATTCTTAGTATAGGAATCATCAAGAATTGTAAGTGAAAGGATCGACAGGAGTAACTTTAATATCCTCAAGAGAACTGAAAGCTCCCTCAGGTAGCGCCCAGGGGCAAGGACCTCCAGCCCCTGCAACACCCTGCAGAGTGCAGGGGTGGGCAGCGCGGCGTGGATGGCACAGTGTGGGCAACGCAGTGTGGGCAGCGCAGGTGTGGGCAGCATGGTGTGGGCAGCGCAGGTGTGGGCAGCGCAGGTGTGGGCAGCGCGGTGTGGGCAGCGCAGGTGTGGGCAGCGCGGTGTGGGCAGCGCAGGTGTGGGCAGCGCGGTGTGGGCAGCGCAGGTGTGGGCAGCGCGGTGTGGGCAGCGCAGGTGTGGGCAGCGCGGTGTGGGCAGCGCAGGTGTGGGCAGCGCGGTGTGGGCAGCGCAGGTGTGGGCAGCGCGGTGTGGGCAGCGCGGTGTGGGCAGCGCAGGTGTGGGCAGCGCGGTGTGGGCAGCGCAGGTGTGGGCAGCGCGGTGTGGGCAGCGCAGGTGTGGGCAGCGCGGTGTGGGCAGCGCAGGTGTGGGCAGCGCGGTGTGGGCAGCGCAGGTGTGGGCAGCGCGGTGTGGGCAGCGCAGGTGTGGGCAGCGCGGTGTGGGCAGCGCAGGTNGTGCCGTGCAGCTGAGCAGGGCTGCCCCAGACCCTGCCCACGGGAAGGGCTGTGAGCTGCAGCAGGTAGAAACAGAAGGGAAGTCACCCCACCGCCCTTCCGCCTTCTGTCCCGGGACCGCAGCTCCCTAAAGATCCAGAGCAAGGTCCACTCCAGCCATCTGAGTGCCGTCTCTGAAGCCAGCTCCACCCTCCCAGACCCCAGGAGGATAAACAAACGCCACCACGGGCCCAGAGCCCCAGCAGTGACTTCCCTTCAGCCTTGTTCTGGAACTCTGGGATTCTTCGGGGGAGAAACATCTCTGCTCTCCTCTTGGCAGGGGCAGTTGAATGCCATGATCTGGCAGGAGATGCTGGGATGAGGAAGGCTGCTGTCTCCCTGGCGTGGCCTGCGTCCTTCCCGGGCCAAGGTGAGGGACACAGTGCTCCCCACAGACTCTGGATCCAGCTGCTTTTCTATCACTGACTTTTGCTCCGATCTGATCATGAGATAAGGCTGGGATTAGCATGACTTGGGCTGTCTTGATCGCTGTAAGACAACCCAAACAACAACACAGCATTTGGCTTTGAAATGTGCCTTCTGCACCATCTGGCTGCTGCCGCTTACCTGTAGCAACCACGTATTAGCATGGAAAACCCAGCTGCGGCGATGCTATCGGCAAGCCGGCTGAGCGGACCAGCTGGCCCTGCCGCTCTGCCCTTGGCTGGGGAGACAGAGAGACGCGGGCCCAGGAGGACCCAGTCTCCGGACGCCGGCACGGCCCCCGCCGTCTGGGATCCGACAGACGCACCTTGGGAGGTGCGGCTCTCACAGGTGTGTGGGGGGAGGGCTGCGTTCATCCTCCACTCGGGGCAGGCGTCCTGGGGGGCAGGGTGGGGGCTGCCTCTGTGTGTGCGCTGAGCGTGTGCACACGTGAGCGGGGCACGAGGAAAGCCCCCTCCCCGGGATAGGAGCCTGTCCAGCTCTGTCGGCACCCCCCACCTTTCCTGTGGTCTCAGGCACCTCTGGTGGACAGAGATCCCCTGAAAGCGCAGGAGGTCCCCAGTGCGTGATGATGCCTGTCTGGACACAGTTCACACGTTTGCCGGGGGAGCTGAAAGCGGAGATAGGGGAGTGGGTGATGGGGGCTCCCAGCCTGGCCGTGGGGGATCCCGGGAGAGAGCAGGGACAGCTCGCAGATGCAGGCTTGCAGGCCTTCAAGGGGGCGAGGAGATGCAGCAGCTACGCAGAGGCGAGCTCGGCTCTGCACGACCCAAATGGTGCGGTTTCTGCGTTCACTAAGTGAGAAAGCCTGGCTCACTCTCCGAAGCTCCGCTCTTCCCCTAAGAAGAGGCCAGCAGCTCCGAGACCTAGTCACCAGCTCCCTGAGGGACCCCAGTATGCTTTGAGTGACCTGGAGGAGTGGAGGGCCCAGCCTCGCCCGGCGGCACCGACCTGAGTGTGGGGGTGAACCGGAGTAGCACTCGCCGTGCTGCGCCTGACCCGAGCGTAGGCAGAGCTGGGGGTTCCGTGATGACTGCCGCAGACAGGGGTGCAATGTCCTCCCTACACTCCTGGGCATCAAGGCAAGCATCACGTACACGAATGATGAGTCAGGGGCCTCTGGGATCAGCCTTCAGCCCCTCCTCGCCTTTTTCACAGGTTCTGACATCGCCCACACTTGGGCCCACCTTACTCCACCCTCTTCTCAGCTCCTTCCCAGATCCAGCCCTTTCTTTAGGCTCATCCAGGACTTCACCACCTCCCGGAAGCCTTCCGGGACTAACGGTCTGAGCAGCGCATTTTGACACCTGGGTGGCAGGGGTCGGCAGCTCCACGACCCCTCACCAGACTGTCAGCACCCCCTTCACCCTCTCCCAGCGCGTTAGCACCGCAAGTACCCGCAAGACAGGAGACATCCCCAGGGAGGGTCTGATAGGTGCCACCCAGCTGCAACCCTGGCAGTGAGTGGGGCAGACTGTCTCTGGGGAGAAGGAAGGGCTTCGTGAAGAAAACAGCATCATTTGCAAAGAATTCTCCATGGGCATGCTTTGAAAGACATCAGCACTCGTGTCCAGCACTGTTGAAGGCAGGGAGGGAAATCCGAGAAGAACTGACAGTGTTGCTTCTGTAGTGAAATTTATGTCTTTGGTAAGAACGGTTATGAAACAGTACATTTCAGAATGTGATTTCTGGCCTGTACATGCAAGTGCAAAGCAAAGCCTTTCCCTCTGCCTTCACCTCTGTGGCCAACCGTATCAATCGATAAAGCGAATAAGGTGACCCTTTCTCCATCCTCGTGGCCTTGAACTTGCTCTCAGCACTTCGTCTAGCCCTGATGAATGCCCACTCTGCTCTGCCATCTGTCTCCATGCCTGTGGGCCTGGGAGGAGGGCAAGCTTCATGTATTGTGACTCCTAGACTAGGTCTTTTCTGCCACACACAGTATTCTCAGAAATAATCAAGTAATAACCTGCAAAGATTATTTTCTTGATTTGTTCTTTAGGGTTAAAGTAAGCAATACTTTTTAAAAGAATAAATTTCAATTCTAAAGATACTGTTTAAATTTAGAGATTTCATGTATATAAGAAAATTTGTACTTGCCCAATAAAAATATGATACCTCAGCCGTTTGCAATCGGTTTCACTGTTTTACATTTTGCTGGTGGTGTTTAGTTAGTCAGGTCTAACTCTTTGTGACTATGAACTATAGCCCACCAGGTTCCTCTGTCAGTGGAATTCTCCAGGCAGGAATATTGGAGTGGATTGCTATTCCCATTTCCAGGGGTCTTCCTGACCCAGGGGTTGAATCCATGTCTCCTGCATTGGCAGGTGGATTCTTTGCCACCGCACCACCCACGAAGCCCATTTTACATTTTAAATACACTTTAAAGCACCAAGTGTCACCTAGAAATGCAGACGCTCGTGCTCTGAGCCTTCTTCTTTGTAGGGGTTTAGTTTGAATCTGCTGCTTAAAGACAGGGTTTGGAGATGTGGACTTGGCCCAAAGTGAACTCAGATGACGTTGAGTTCAAGCTCGCCACTGCATGTAACTGGGATTCTCCAAATCCCCTTCCACGTCAATACATGCTTCATAAAGAATATATAACAAAACAGTCATTGGGAGCCTCCATGGATAATACGAAAAGTCACCAGTAACCACGGCAATTGTTTAGAATAAGAGATCTTTTTCAAGTGTGGTTTTGGGGATCGTGGGCATTGCTTGTAATTGAAGCAGGGTGATGCTGAACAGCAGACGCCTTCTTAGCTGGTGGTAAACACACACTGGGTCCCCAAGCCCCCCAGCAGGGGCAGGAGACTGCCACCCTGGCCACATCTACGTGGGACAATATGTTCCCCTGTACAGTCCAGAAATCACTTTGTGAACTGTACTGTTTCGTAACTGTTGTTGCCAAAGATCGAAATTCCACTACAGATGCCACCGTCAGGACCCAGCTCACCGACTCCTTCCTTTCTGCGGCTCAGGCACCAGGGTGACTGCAATGGCCCATAGCCCGTGGTGTCGCCTGGATTTCATAGCTCAGGTTGGGAGCTTCCAGTGGGACAGCACCTGCGCCCGTCACCCCTGGGCAGGAGGCGCCCCCCTCGGGGCTGCCGTGTGCTAGGCTCGCTCTGTCCTCCACCTGAAGGGCTCTCCTCCTGACACCCAGCCCGTCTTGCCTGAAGGCACCACTTCTCTGGGTCCTGCTACGAGGAAGGTCCGCTCTCTGGCCTTTTGACCATAGCTTCATAAGTGACCAAATAGCTCACGTATTATCTCTAGTCTCCTTCCATCAGAGGGCAGAAAGCATCAGTTCAGTTCAGTCACTCAGTCGTGTCCGACTCTGCGACCCCATGAATCACAGCACACCATTGAATCACA
>SJXQ01005243.1:0-20780 GCA_006408695.1 Aepyceros melampus
TAGAAGACTATAAAACACTGGTGAAAGAAATCAAAGAAGATACTAATAGATGGAGATATATACCATGTTCATGGATCGGAAGAATCAATATAGTGAAAATGAATATACTACCCAAAGCAATCTATAGATTTAATATAATCCCTATTAAGATACCAAAGTTATTTTTCACAGAGCTAGAACAAATAATTTCATAATTTGTATGGAAATAGAAAAACAAAAACAAAAACAAAACCTCAAATAGCCAAAGCAATCTTAAGAAAGAAAAATGGAACTGGAGGAATCAACCTGCCTGACTTCAGGCTCTCCTACAAAGCCACAGTCATCAAGACAGTATGGTACTGGCACAAAGACAGAAATATAGATCAATGGAACAAAATAGAAAGCCCAGAGATAAATCCACACACCTATGGACACCTTATCTTCGACAAAGGAGGTAAGAATATACAATGGAGTAAAGACAATCTCTTTAACGAGTGGTGATGGGAAAACTGATCAACCACTTATAAAATAATGAAACTAGAACACTTTCTAACACCATACACAAAAATAGACTCAAATGGATTAAAGATCTAAATGTAAGACCAGAAATTATAAAACTCCTAGAGGAGAACATAGGCAAAACCCTCTCTGACATAAATCACAGCAGGATCCTCTATGACCCACCTCCAAGAATATTGGAAATAAAAGCAACAATAAATAAATATGACCTAATTAAAAGCTTCTGCATAACAAGGAAACTAAAAGCAAGGTGAAAAGACACCCTTCAGAATGGGAGAAGATAATATCAAATGAAGCAACTGAGAAATAATTAATCTGAAAAACATATAAGCAACACCTGCACTTCAATTCCAGAAAATTAAATGACTCAATCAAAAAATGGGCCAAAGAACTAAACAGACATTTCTCTAAAGAAGACATACAGATGGCTAACAAACACACGAAAAGATGCTCAACATCACTCATTATCAAAGAAATGCAAATCAAAACCACAATGAGGTACCATTTCATGCCATTCAGAATGGCTGCTATCCAAAATTCTACAAGCAATAAATGCTGGAGAGGATGTGGAGAAAAGGGAACACTCTTACACTGTTGCTGGGAATGCAAACTAGTAAAACCACTATGGAGAACATTGTGGAGATTCCTTAAAAAACTGGAAATAAAATTGCCATATGACCCAGCAGTCCCACTGCTGGGCATACACATCACGAAAACCAAAATTGAGAGACACATGTACCCCAATGTTCATTGCAGCACTGTTTATAATAGCCAGGACATGGAAGCAACCTAGATGTCCATCAGCAGATGAAGGAATATGAAAGCAGTGGTACACACACACAATAGAGTATTACTCAGCCATTAAAAATAATACATTTGCATCAGTTCCAATGAGGTGGATGAAACTGGAGCCTATTATACAGAATGAAGTAAGCCAGAAAGAAAAACACCAATGTGGTTTGCTAAGGCATATATATTAAATTTAGAGAGATGGTAATGATAACCCTGTATGCAAGACAGCAAAACATATACAGATGCATAGAACAGTTTTTTGGACTCTGTGGGAGAGGGCGAGGGTGAGGTAATTTAGGAGAACGACACTGAAAGATGTTTAATATCATATGTGAAACGAATCCCCAGTCCAGGTTCAATGAATGATACAGGATGCTCGGGGCACATGCACTGGGATGACCCAGAGGAATGGTATGCGAAGGGAGGTGGGAGGGCGGTTCAGGATGGGGAACACGTTTACACAATGGCAGATTCATGTAGATGTATGACATCTGCTGATGTCCATGTGTAGAGTCTTCTCTTGTGTTGTTGGAAGAGGGTGTTTGCTAGGAACACAGCCTTGTCTAACTCAGAGAAACTAAGCCATGCCCTGTGGGGCCATCCAAGACAGGTGGATCATGGTGGAGAGGTCTGATATCATGTGGTCCACTGGAGAAGGGAATGTCAAACCACTTCAGTATTCTTGCTTTGAGAACCATATGAAAAAGCAAAATGAACAGTAAGAAAAGACTGGGCATATACACCAAGGAAACCAGAATTGAAAGAGACACATGCACCACAATGTTCATTGTGGCACTGTTTATAATAGCCAGGACATGGAAGCAATCTAGATGCCCATCAGCAGATGAATGGATAAGAAAGCTGTGGTACATATACACAATGGAGTATTACTCAGCTATTAAAAAGAATACATTTGAATCAGTTCTAATGAGGTGGATGATGCTGGAGCTGATTATACAGAGTGAAGTAAGCCAGAAAGAAAAACACCAATACAGCATACTTACACATATATATGGAATTTAGAATGATGGTAATGATAACCCTGTATGCGAGACAGCAAAAGAGACACAGATGTATAGAACAGCCTTTTGGACTCTGAGGGAGAGAGAGAGAGTGGGATGGGTTGGCAAAGTGGCAGTGTAACATGTATGATATCATAAGTGAAACGAAACACCAGTCCAGGTTTGATGCAGGATACAGGATGCTTGGGACTGATGCATGGGGATAATCCAGAGAGAAGATGTGGGGCAGGAGGAGGGAGGTGGGGGTCGGGATAGGGAGTTCATGTACACTCGTGGCTGATTCATGTCAATGTATAGCAAAACGAATACAGTATTGTAAAGCAAAACAAACTAAAAAATAAAAATTAATTAAAAAATAATTTTAAAAAAAGAAAAGGCAAAATGATAGGATAATGAAAGAGGAACTCCACAGGTTGGTAGGTGCCCAACATGTTACTGGAGATCAGTTAAGAAATAACTCCTGAATAATGAAGAGATGGAGCCAAAGCAAAAGCAATACCCAGCTGTGGATGTGACTGGTGATAAAAGTAAGGTCCAATGCTGTAAAGAGCAATATTGCATAGGAACCTGGAATGTTAGGTCCATGAATAAAGGCAAGTTGGAAGTGGTCAAACAGGAGATGGTAAGAGTAAGCATCAGCATTCTAGGAATCAGTGAACTAAAATGGACTGGAATGGGTGAATTTAACTCAGATGACCATCATATCTACTACTGCATTCAGGGATGCCTTAGGAGAAATGGAGTAGCCATCATGGTCAACAAAAGAGTCCAAAATGCAATACTTGGATGCAGTCTCAAAAACAACAGAATGATCTCTGTTCATTTCCAAGACAAACCATTCAATATCACAGTAATCCAAGTCTATGCTCCAACCAGTAATGGTGAAGAAGCTGAAGTTGAACGGTTTTATGAAGACCTACAAGATCTTTTAGAACTAACATCAAAAAAAAAAAATGTCCAGGAAGTCAAGAAACACCTGGAGTAACAGGCAAATTTGGCCTTGGAATATGGAATGAGGCAGGTCAAAGGATAATAGAGTTTTGCCAAGAGAATGCACTGGTCGTACTAAACACCATCTTCCAACAACACAAGAGAAGACTCTACACACGGACATCACCAGACGGTCAACACTGAAATCAGACTGATTATATTCTTTGCAGCCAAAGATGGAAAAACCCTATGCAGTCAGCAAAAACATGACCAGGACTGACTGTGGATCAGTTCATGAACACCTTATTGCCCAATTCAGACTTAAATTGAAGAAAGTAGGGAAAACCACTAGACCATTCAGGTATGACCTAAATCAAATCCCTTATGATTATACAGTGGAAGTGAATAGATTTAAGGGACTAGATCTGATAGATAGAGTGCCTGATGAGCTGTGGACTGAGGTTCGTGACATTGTACAGGAGACAGGGATCAAGACCATCCCCATGGGAAAGAAATGCAAAAAAATAAAATGGCTGTCTGAGGAGGCCTTACAAAAGCTGTGAAAAGAAGAAAAGCAAAAAGCAAAGGAGAAGAGGAAAGATATAAGCATCTGAATGCAGAGTTCCAAAGAATAGCAAGAAGAGATATGAAACTCTTCTTCAGTGACCAATGCAAAGAAATAAAGAGAGAGAGAAAAAAAAAAAAAAACAGAACAGGAAAGACGAGAGATCTCTTCAAGAAAATTAGGTATACTAAGGGAACGTTTTATGCAAAGGTGGGCCAATAAAGTACAGAAATGGTATGGACCTAACAGAAGCAGAAGATATGAAGAAGAAGTGGCAAGAATACTCAGAAGTACTATACAAAAAACATCTTCATGACAAAGATAATCATGACGGTTTGATCACTCACCTAGAGCCAGACATCCTGGAGTGTGAAGTCAAGTGGGCCCTAGAATGCATCACTATGAACAAAGCTAGTGGAGGTGATGGAATTCCAGTTGAGCTATTCCAAATCCTGAAAGATGATGCTGTGAAAGTGCCGCACTCAATATGCCAGCAAATTTGGAAAACTCAGCAGTGGCCACAGGACTGGAAAAGGTCAGTTTTCATTCCAATCCCAAAGAAAGGCAATGCCAAAGAATGCTCAAGTACTGCACAACTGCACTCATCTCACACACAATAATCTAATGCTCAAAATTCTCCAAGCCAGGCTTCAGCAATAAGTGAGCTATAAATTTCCAGATGTTCAAGCTGGTTTTAAAAATGGCAGAGCAACCAGAGATCAAATTACCAACATCCACTGGATCATGGAAAAGGCAGGAGAGTTCCAGAAATACTTCCATATCTGCTTTATTGACTATGCTGAAGCCTTTGACTGTGTGGATCACAATAAACTGTGGAAAATTCTGAAAAAGATGGGAATACCAGACCACTTAACCTGCCTCTTGAGAAACCTATATGTAGGTCAGGAAGAAAGAGTTAGAACTAGACGTGGAACTACAGACTGGTTCCAAATAGGAAAAGGAGTATGTCAAGGTTGTATATTGTCACCTTGCTTATTTAACTTCTATGTAGGTACATCATGAGAAATGCTGTGCTGGAAGAAGCACAAGCTGGAATCAAGTTTGGAGGAAGAAATATCAATAATCTCAGAAATGCAGATGACACCACCCTTATGACAGATAGTGAAGAGGAACTAAAACTCCTGTGATGAAAGTGAAAGAAGAGAGTGAAAAAATTGGCTTAAAGCTTAATATTCGATAAACTGTGATCATGGCATCTGGCCCCATCACTTCATGGGAAATAGATTTGGAACCAGTGTCAGACTTTATTTTTGGGGACTCCAAAACCACTGCAAATGTGATTGCAATCATGAAATTAAAATAGTCTTACTCCTTGGAAGAAAAGTTATGACCAACCGAGATAGCATATTCAAAAGGAGAGACTACGTTGCCAACAAAGGTGTATCCAGTCAAAGCTATATTTTTTCCATTATTCATGTATGGATGTGACAGTTGGACTGTGAAGAAAGCTGAGCACTGAAGAATTGATGCTTTTGAACTGTGGTGTTGGAGAAGACTCTTGAGAGTCCCTTGGACTGCAAGGAGATCCAACCAGTCCATTCTAAAGGAGATAAGTCCTATGTATTCTTTGGAAGGAATGATGCTAAAGCTGAAACTCCAGTACTTTGGAGACCTCATGGGACTAGCTGACTATGGCATCACTGACTCGATGGACATAAGTCTGAGTGCACTCCTGGAGATGGTGATGGACAGGGAGGCCTAGTGTGCTGCAATTCATGGGGTCGCAAAGAGTCAGACACAATTAAGCTACTGAACTGAACCTAATTACTATACAGAAGACAAATTTTCTGTTGCCAACTCTGTAAGTCACACTACTTTGAAAATAGCTTCCAGTTTTGGTCTTTAAGAATTTATTCAGGAAAAATTAAAAAAATATATATATGAGTAAAGTAGGTAATAGTTACCTTCTGAAAAAAAAAATCTTAAAAGCATGCTAAACATGATTCTTTGGCCTTCCAGTGTTTAGGATTTTAGGCTTTCATCACCAATCCTGGATATGATCTCCTGTCAGTGACTAAGATCCTGCAAGTCTTGTGATGTGGCTAGAAAAAATAAAATAAAATAAATGTATGAACTTACATAAAAAGTCCATAAAGTCTTTAATATCACTATGATGATTTACAAGACATAGAATATATTATATATGCCATGAGAACATAAGAAAAAATATTAATACAATGAGGTCAAAGAATTAAATTTGGCTAAGTCAGTAAATAATCTGCCTGCAATGTGGATGACCTTGGCTTGATGCCTGGGTCAGGAAGATCCCCTGGAGAATGGAATGAAAGCCAACTCCAGTACGATTGCCTGGAGAATTCCATGGACAAAGGATCCTGGTAGGCTACAGTCAATGGAATTGCAAGAGTCAGACACGACTGAGCAACTAACACTTTCACTTTGTTTAAGAAAGTAATATAAGTCCAAAACACTGAGGATGGTGACTGCAACCATGAAACCAAAAGATGGTTTATCCTTGGAGGAAAAGCTATAACAAATCTAGATAGCATATTAAAAAGCAGAGGCACAAAAAATAAATAAATAAATAAAAAGCAGAGGCATTATTTGCTTACAAAGATCCCTATAGTCAAAGCTGTGGTTTTCCAGTAGTCAGTGAGAAATGAACCATAAAAAGTCTGTGTTTGGAAGAATTGATGCTTTCGAATTGTGGTGTTGAAGAAGACTCTTGAGAGTTCTTTGGACTTCAAGGAAATCAAACCAGTCAATCCTAAAGGAAATCAGCCCTGAATATTCATCGAAAGGACTTATGCTGAAGTTGAAGCTCCAATACTTTGGCCATCTGATGGGAAGAGCTGACTCATTGGAAAAGATCCAGGTACAGAGAAAGATAGAAGGCAGGAGGAGAAGGATGACAGAAGATGACGTGGTTCAGTGGCATCAGTGACTCAATGGACAAGAGTTTGAGTAAACTCCCAGAGATGATGGACAGGGAAGCCTGATTCTTTGGACTTCAAGGAAATCAAACCAGTCAATCCTAAAGGAAATCAGCCCTGAATATTCATCGAAAGGACTTATGCTGAAGTTGAAGCTCCAATACTTTGGCCATCTGATGGGAAGAGCTGACTCATTGGAAAAGATCCAGATACAGAGAAAGATAGAAGGCAGGAGGAGAAGGATGACAGAAGATGACGTGGCTCAGTGGCATCAGTGACTCAATGGACAAGAGTTTGAGTAAACTCCCAGAGATGATGAAGGACAGGGAAGCCTGGTGTGCTGCAGTCCATGAGATTGCAGAGTCAGACACGACTGAGCAATGTACAGCAACAAAGCCAACACACACACACACTTTATAATTTTGTATGAGTGAAAATGTGTTATTCACTCAGTCACATCTCACTCTTTGAGAACCCACAGAGTGCACTCCACCAGGCTCCTCTGTCCATGGAATTCTCCAGGAAAGAATAATGGAGTGGGTCATCATCCTCTTCTCTAGAGGATTTCCCTGAGGGTTGAATATGAGTCTCCCACATTTCAGGAAGATCCTTTACCATCTGAGCTATAGCTTTGTATAAGGGAAATTAATTTGAATTGAAATTTGCCCCATAGAAATTCACAGTTTTATGATGGGAATAATAAAGGAGAATAGAGAAATTCACTTGCAAATGTTCTCATAGGTTTTATCATGCTGATTTATAGGCTAGAATAGATAATTTCATCCTATTTTAAAATACTTTGATGCTGTGAGACATACTGCTTGTTATGTTATAGAAAATATTAAACTTCATTGATTTTCTCATGTACTTGGGTCTTTTGGAACCTGCTTCCTGAAAAAGAGATGGTTTATAGATCATGTTTTGTAGAACTGTAAAACATTTAGCAGCAGTGAATAAGACAGGGAGAACTTCTTGTTCCTTCACTGTAAATCTACTACCAATTCAAAAATATAAATCAGAAGAATAGAATATACACCAAGATAGAGCAGGAGACACATCAAATCAAGTGTTACAAAAATATTATGTACTATTTAACATCAGAAATTCTTCTCTGACTTATAATACTGGTATTATATTTTTTTAAATATTATATGCTATGAAATATTTTATATAAAAATCTGTTTTAATAAATTATTATAAAATACTATGATACGTCATCAAATTATTTTTTTTCATTTTTTGTATGAGAAAATAAACAATTCTGGTTAGCTTTTTAAAATTTTGTTAAAGACATTAATGACTGTTGCCTGCAGATTTAACATTGGCAGACATGAAATAAAGTTTAACTTTTATTGACAAAATTATATAAATAAATTTGCATGAAGAAAAATTTTGTATTACACTCTTGAATTAATTATCTTGCAATTAAATAGTTAAGATTCAGTTCCACAAGGCCAAAGCTTGAAATCATGTGCTGTAATAATGTTGACAGATAAAAATATTATAACTAAAATTTCATCCATATCTTAACTATATCCTTCAGTTCAGTTACAATGAATATAAAACACTCTTTTTAAGGATAACACATGAATCCTCACTTCACAGAGATTTGATAATAATACGGGAAAGAGGACATATCCACACACTGTACAAAACAATAAAAGCTGCAAAAACAGAACTGCTATTATGGGGACAAATTTTGGGTGATTTTTAAATGCTAAAACCTACCTCAAACAGACAGATGGTAAATCCAGATCAGTTTCCATATAGAAAGGGGACATAGTGCTATATAATACATGTTCATGTTAGATTTGTGTGACTATAAGTAGGAGACTTTGCATTGTGCCTCAGTCTCTGTGACTGATTTATATTTTTTGTTCCCTTATAATAAAATACAAAGGACTTCCCAGGTGGTGCTATAGTGAAAAGAACTCGCCTGCCCATATAAGAGACATAAGAGACAAAGGTTCATTTCCTGGGTTGGGAAGATCCCCTGGAGGAGGGCCTGGCAGCCCAATTCAGTTTCCTTGTTTGGAGAATAGCATGGAGAGGAGCCTAGCAGGCTATAGTCCATAGGACAGTAAAGAGTTGGAAACAAATGGAAAGACTTATCATGCTTGCTTGTACTAAGCACAAAATGGATTCAAATTTTTCTACAAGAAAAAAAAAATTAAAAATAATCTTTGTTCATCTTCAAAAATAAAATTACCAAAAGATTTTTAAAAACATACTACAGATTTCAGAAACCTTTATGACTAGAATAATCTTACCCACATTTGTCAAGCATAACAGCTGGCACTTTAGGTTTATTTAAAGTCAGCTAATCAGTCGGTCAGTTCAGTCACTCAGTCGTGTCTGACTCTTTGCGACCCCATGAATCGATGCACACCAGGCCCCTCTGTCCATCACCAACTCCCTGAGTTCACTCAGACTCACGTCCATCAAATCAGTGATGCCATCCAGCCATCTCATCCTCTGTAGTCCGCTTCTCCTCTTGCCCCCAATCCCTCCCAGTATCAGAGTCTTTTCCAGTGAGTCAACTCTTCGCATGAAGTGGCCAAAGTACTGGAGTTTCAGCTTCAGCATCATTCCCTCCAAAGAAATCCCAGGGTTGATCTCCTTTAGAATGGACTGGTTGGATCTCCTTGCAGTCCAAGGGACTCTCAAGAGTCTTCTCCAACACCACAGTTCAAAAGCATCAATTCTTCCATGCTCAGCTTTCTTCACAGTCCAATTCTGTCATCCATAAATGACCACTGGAAAAACCATAGCCTTGACTAGAGGGACCTTTGTTGGCAAAATAATGTCTCTGCTTTCCAATATGCTATCTAGGTTTATATGTCAACATAATTTGAAAAGGATTGCAGATCATACAAATAACAAAATCTGTTAAAAGACAAAATTTGATCTTTCAAAGTTTCATCTGATGAATGTAAAAGAAAGAGAAAATAACTGATTTTCTTCTTAACAAATTTTTTCCCCAAAATTCTCTAGTCTTGACTAATACATTAATTGCTTCAATCCGTTTAAGTAGAGCAATTAAAATGTATAAAGAGTGAAAATTTCTTTTGACATCTACAGAAATGTATTATAAACATCCTATTTTCAACTTAACAATGACAAAATATTTTATTCAATTTCAGAAATTTTAAAGTTAAATATCAGTTAATATCAATAATATATCTATTTTTTCTTA
Organism: Aepyceros melampus; assembly: GCA_006408695.1. Classification (NCBI taxonomy): domain Eukaryota; kingdom Metazoa; phylum Chordata; class Mammalia; order Artiodactyla; family Bovidae; genus Aepyceros; species Aepyceros melampus. Next base: position 9,916 of record SJXQ01005243.1, read on the forward strand.
AGTTTTGTGCTTTTTTTTTCCCTCCAAGTGTTGAAATCTAAATAAACAACAACTGTAAAATGTATCATTATGGAGAGTTTGATTAGTTTTTAAAAAGCCAAACAGCACAATTAAAGACTACTAAGGAAAGCAGTTTTGAAAACTAATTTTGGGGCTCCCAAATCATTGCAGATGGTGATTGCAGCCACGAAATTAAAAGATGCTTGCTCCTTGGAAGAAAAAACATGACTAACCAAGACAGCATATTAAAAACTAGAGATAATACTTAGCCAACAAAGGTCTGTCTAATCAAGGCTATGTTTTTGTTTTGTTTTGTTTTCAGTAGTCATGTAAGCATGTGAGAGTAGGACTATAAAGAAAACTGAATCCTGAAGAACTGATGCTTTTGAACTGTTGAGTTGGAGAAGACTCTTGAGAGTCCCTTGAACTGCAAGGAGATTCAACCAGTCCATCCTAAAGGAAACCAGTCCTGAATGTTCACTGGAAGGATTGATGTTGAAGCTGAAACTCCAATACTTTGTCCACCTGATGCAAACAGCTGACTCATTGGAAAAGACCCGGATGCTGGGAAAGATTGAAGGCAGGAGGAGAAGGGGACGACAGAGGATGAGATGGTTGGATGGTATCACCCACTCAATGGACATGAGTTTGAGTAAACTCTGGGAGTTGGTGATGGACAGGGAGGCCTAGGGTTATCTATGGGGCCACACACGACTTAGGGACTGAACTGAACTGAATTTCTAGTTGTGGTGCACAGGTTTCTCACTGAAAAGCTGAAACTCCAATATTTGTCCACCTGATGCAAACAGCTGACTCATTGGAAAAGACCCGGATGCTGGGAAAGATTGAAGGCAGGAGGAGAAGGGGACGACAGAGGATGAGACGGTTGGATGGTATCACCCACTCAATGGACATGAGTTTGAGTAAACTCTGGGAGTTGGTGATGGACAGGGAGGCCTAGGGTTATCTATGGGGCCACAAAGAGTCAGACACGACTTAGGGACTGAACTGAACTGACTTTCTAGTTGTGGTGCACAGGTTTCTCACTGAGGTGTCTTCCATTGTTGCAGAGCACAGACCCTAGGAGCACTGGCTTCAGTCTTTGCAGCCTATGGACTCAGCAGTCCCAGCTCCCGGGCTCTAGAGCCCAGGCTGAGTAGTTGTGGTGCACCATCTTAGTTGCTCTGCGACATGTGAGATTTTCCCAGATCAGAGACAGAGCCTGTGTCTCCTGTATTGGCAGGCAGATTCTTTATTATTGAACCACCAGAGAAGCCCTATAAAACTGCTTCTGATGCTCCGACAAACTGCCCTTTGTTGCAAATTTCTATGTAATCTGATCCTTTCTCCTGATCCCTGCCTCCTCGGAGCAGTTCTTTCAGGGTCACTTAAGATGCTGTCTCCCAGGCCTGAAGCCATAAAAATTCCCACTGAATAAAATGTAACTCAATTTTTAGATTGTGACTATTTTTAAGTCAACATCATTTACTCAGCTAAACTCTACTGTCATACCAGATCAGGTTAAGAACAGAGTGCTTTGTTTCCACAGCATCCTGCGTTTGTTCCATAGCACACAATGCCCGGGGGTATTATCTGTCTTTCCCCACCAGATTGTACATCTCATGCAGGCAAGGCCATATATGCCTCCTCGAATGCAGCAGTGCCTGCATCTGGAATAATGCCTGACTGTAGCCAACGTTTCATTTTTTGAAATATTTATTGGCCATAATGGAAGCAACAGTTAGAACTGGACATGAAACAACAGACTGGTTCCAAATAGGAAAAAGAGTACGTCAAGGCTGTATATTGTCACCCTGCTTATTTAACTTCTATGCAGAGTACATCANCCTCTTGCTTATACTTTTCTTCATTGTACAGAAGTGTTTAACTTTAATTTGTTCCCGTTTGTTTATTTGTGTTTTTATTTCCATTACTCTGGGAAGTAGGTTATAGAGAATTTTTCTGAGATTTATGTCAAACAATGTTCTGCCTGTTTTCTTCTAAGAGTTTATATTTTCTGTTCTTACATTTAGACCTTTAATCCATTTTTATTTTATGTTTGAGCTTCCCTGGTGGCTCAGATGGTAGAGAATCTGCCTGCAATATGGGAGACCAGATTCAATTCCTGGGTCAAGAAAAATCCACTGGAGAAGAAACCGGCAACCCACTCAAGTATTCTTGCCTGGATAATTCCATGGACAGAACAGCCAGCCTGCAGACTACAGTCCATGGGGTCACAAAAAGTTAGACATGACTGAGTGTTCTAGTTTAGTTGACGAGTTTTCTCAGCACCACTTGTTGGAAGAGACCCTCTTTCTGCCACTGTATATTTTTGTCAAATATAAGGTGTCCATAGATGTATGGATTTATCTCCAGACTTTCTATTTTGTTCCACTGATCTATATTTCTGTCTTTGTGTCAAGCCATACTGTCTTGATGACTGTAGCTTTGTAGTATAGTCTGATGTCAGGAAGGTTTTTTCCTCTATTTCCATTCTCTTTTTTCTCAAGACTGCTTTGACTATTTAGTTTTTTTTTTTTTTTGGTTATTCCATACTAACTGTTAAATCATTTATTCTAGTTCTGTGAAAAATATCGTTGGTAGTTTGATCAGTTGAGTTGTTCAGTTGTGTCTGACTCTCTGAAATTCCATGAACTGCAGCACACCAGGCTTCTCTTAACATCACTGATACCCAGAGTTTGTTCAAACTTATATCTATCAAGTTGGTGATGCCATCCGACCATCAAATCCATTGTCATCCATTTCTCCTCCTGTCTTCAACCTTTATTAGAATCAGGGTCTTTTCCAACGAGTCAGTTCTTTGCATTAAGGGGCTAAAGTAATGGAGCTTCAGCTTCAGCATCAGTCCTTCCAATGCATATTCAGGACTGATTTCCTTGACGGTTTATTAGTTTGATCTCCTTATAGTCCAATGGACTTTCAAGAGTCTTCTCCAACACCACAGTACAAAGCATCAATTCTTCAGTGTTCAGCTTTCTTCATGGTCCAACTCTCACAACCATACATGGCTTCTGGGAAAACTATAACTTTGATTATACAGACATATGTTAGCAATGTAACATCTCTGCTTTTTATTTATTTATTTTTTTAATATAATATGTAGGTTGGTCATAGCTTTTCTTCCAAAGAGCAATCATCTTTTAATTTCATGGCTGCCATCAATCACCATCTTCAGTGATTTTGGAGCCAAAAAAATAAAAGAAAGAGCTGTCTCACTGTTTCCATTGTTTTCCAATATATTTGCCATGAAATAATGGGGCCATATACCATGATCTTAGTTTTTCTAATGTTGAGTTTTAAGCCAGCGTTTCACTCTCCTCTTTCATTTTCACCAAGAGACTCTTTAGTTCATCTTCACTTTCTGCCATAAGGGTACTACTGTCTGCATATCTGAGGTTATTTATATTTCTCTCAGAAATCTTGATTCCAACTTGTGCTTCATCCAGCCCTGCATTTCACATGATGTAATATGCATAGAAGTTAAATAAGCAGAGTGACAATATATACATTTATGCACTCCTTTCCCAATTTTGAACCAGTTCAATTTCCCATATTTGGTTCTAACTGTTGCTTCTTGACCTGCATATAGATTTCTCAAGAAGCAGGTGAGATAATCTGGTATTGCCATCTCTAAAAATTTTCTACCAATTTTTGTGATCCATACAGTCAAAGACTTTGGTGTAGTCAATAAAGCAGAAGTAGATGTTTTTTTTCTATTCATATTAAGATAGCAGAGTAGAAGGATGCGTGCTCATCTTTTCCTGTGAAAACTCCAAAACTGCAACTCACTGCTAAACAATCATCAACAGGAGAATGTTGTATCTTACCAAAAAAATATACCCCACCCCAAGAGCAAAGGACAAGTTCCAACAATACTGTAGGAGGGGTGAAATCACATTTAGAATCAAACCCCATATCTGCTAGATATGCCTAGAGAGCTTAAACAAAGCCCTGTTGTGTGCCAGGACACAGAGACCCTGCAGAGACTGAGTGAGAACTGCCTTTGAGTGTCTCAGTGTCTCCAGTGGAGGCATGGTTCTTCAGTGGCCTACTGTAGTCACAGGTGTTCTGGATGTAGCAGACCTTGGAAGTGTGGCATGCGGCATAAATCCTCCTCCAGGAGATCACCATAGAGATGCAGAGAAGACAACCCACAAACTGGAGAACAATTCTATCAAAGAAGTTCTCACACTGTTGCAAAAGTTCTAGGACCCACAACGGATTCCCCAACCTGGATATCTGACAAAGGGACTGAGAACTTCCAGGGAATATGACTTTGAAGGCCAGTGAGATTTGATTACAGAATTTCTGCAGGAATGGAAACCAGATGTTTGGATGGCACAAACAAAAATTTGTGGGCACCAGGACCCAGGAGAAAGGAGCAGTGACTCCACAAAAGATTGAAAAAGACTGGCCAAAATCTCTGGCAGAGGCTTGGATTGACAGTGTCTTGCTGTGGGGTCAGGCACTGACTACAACAGTCCTTTGGAAGGAGGTCATCATTTCCACAATTACCCCTACCATAGTTTGGCCTGAGGCCAAACTACAGGGAAGAAATACAGCCCACCCATCAATAGAAAATTGGATTAAAGATTTACTGGGCATAGCCCACCCATCTGAGCAAGACCAATTCCTCCACAGCCAGTCCCTCCCACTGGGAAGCTTCCACAAACTGCTTGTCCTTCTCCATCAGAGGAGAGACAGAATGAAAACCTCAATCACAGAAAACTAACCAAACTGATCACATGAATCAAAGCCTTGTTTTAACACAATGAAACTATGAGTCATGACGTGTAGGGCTATCCAAGATTGACAAGTCATGGTGGAGAGCACTGACAAAACATGGTCCACTGGAGAAGGGAATGGCAAACCACTTCAATATTCTTGCCTTGAGAACCCCATGAATTGTATGAAAGACAAAAAAAATATGACACTGAAAGATGAACTTCTCAGGTCGGTAGGTGCCCAATGACTTACTGAAAAACAGCAGAGAAATAGCTCCAGAAGGAATGAAGAGGCTGAGCCAAAGCAAAACAATGCCCTCTTGTGGATGTGATTGCCTATGGAAGTAAAATCCGATGTCTCTAATATCCTTTGTTGAAATGAAGAACATGTGTGTGGTGCATTCTAAGCTTCTTCAGTCCTATAGGATTCTTTGTGACACTATGGACCATAGCCTGCCAGGCCTCTCAGTTCATGGGATTCTCCAGGCAAGAATATTGGAGTGATTTGCCATGCTCTTCTCCAGCAGATCTTCCAACCCAGGGTTTGAACCCAGATCTCTTCTGTCTCATGCATTGGCAGGTGAATTCTTTACCACTGTGCCACCAGGGAAGCCCTAGCATATAATATATTGCCATGTTTTTAAGTATTATTATTCACACATGGGTTTCTACAACAGTGATATCCTAAAACATGTATATATATATATATATAATATATATATACACACACATACATATATATATATACACACACACACATATATATATAATTTATAATTATTTTGGAAGTATAGATAGAGCTAATAATTAACATTCATAAGTGTTAATGAAAGACTGCAGTTTATGCATAGTTATTGCTAATCAATGTCTATTCCATCAGAAGAACACATCAATTATAATTCACTCATAGAAAAGCTACTCATCTAGGGAGGTGGTCCTAAGATGGTGGAGGAATAGGATGGGGAGATCACTTTAAATGTTCATCAAAAGAACATTTAAATGCTGAGTTCAGTTCAGTTCAGTTCAGTCGCTCAGTCATGTCCGACTCTTTGCGACCCCATGAATTGCAGCACGCCAGGCCTCCCTGTCCATCACCAACTCCCGGAGTTCACTCAGACTCACGTCCATTGAGTCCGTGATGCCATCCAGCCATCTCATCCTCGGCCGTCCCCTTCTCCTCCTGCCCCCAATCCCTCTCAGCATCAGGGTCTTTTCCAATGAGTCAACTCTTCGCATGAGGTGGCCGAAGTACTGGAGCTTCAGTTTTACCATCATTCCTTCCAAAGAAATCCCAGGGTTGATCTCCTTCAGAATGGACTGGTTGGATCTCCTTGCAGTCCAAGGGACTCTCAAGAGTCTTCTCCAACACCACAGTTCAAAAGCATCAATTCTTCTGTGCTCAGCCTTCTTCACAGTCCAACTCATTCCAAAAAAAACAACTTTTGAATGCCAGCAGAGGACATCAGGCACCCAGAAAAGCAGCCCAGTGTCTTTGAAAGGAGGTAGGAAAAAATATAAAAGAAAAAAAAAGAGACAAAAGAGGTAGAGACTGAGCTCCATCCTGGGAAAGGAGTCTTAAAAAGAGAGAAGTTTTCAAACACCAAGAAACTCTCACTGCCGAGTCTGTGGCGAGCCTTGGAACCACAGAGGGTAAATAACTGGGAGGAAAAATAAATAAATAATTAAACCTGACAGATTACATGCCCAACGGTAACTCCCTTGCAGAGAAGCAGGGCAGACACCTGTACCCGCCACTAGCAAGCGGGGGCTAGGCAGTGAGGCACGGGCTGCATTGCTTAGAGTAACGACAGGGCCTGAATGCCCCAAGGACAATCTGGGAGAATTAACTTGGGCTAGCAAACCAGACTGTGAGATAGCTCCCACACAAAAAGCCCTAACCTAAGACACCTCTAGGCCTGCTCACAGAACAAAGGACTGACCAGAACTAGCCCATTGCAGACCATGCCCCTCTGGTGACAGGTAGCCAGAGCCAGACAGGGGCAATCACAGCCCCAGAGAGACATTATCTACCAAACTGCAAGCAGGGTTCTTTGCTAACTAAGAATTCTTGGGGTTCTGGATGGTCAACATCCACCTGAGAAGGTGCACTGGGTGTACACCCAGAAAACCGAGTGGCAGGGACGGAGGAGGTGATAAGTCGCAGCGACTGCACTCACCAAACACATCATCACCTGACCTGCTCGGACCTGGGAAGGGCACAAAACGCTGGCCCAACCGAGTCTGCACCTCTGAGAACTACCTGAGTGCCTGAACATGAGTGGCTTAGGCCTGGGAGGTGCATGCAGCCCAGTGCCAGCCTCAGATGGTTCCTGGTGGAGCAACATAGAGCCTGAGCAGTGTGGGCAGGGAAGGCAAAAGTGCCATGAGCAGAGGCAGGCCTAGTGTGGCTGAGAAAATTTGAGCACATGCCAGTGTTATTTGTTTGCAGCGTCCCTCCCTCCCCATTGCACTACTGAACAAGTAAACCTAAAAAAGTGTCCACCACTGCCCCCTTGTGTCAGGGCAGAAATCAGACACTGATGAGACCAGCAAACAGAAGAAGCTGAAACAGAGGGAACTGCCTTGGAAGTGACAGGTGCAATAGATTAAAACCCTGTATTTAGTACCGACTACATAGGAAGGGGCCTATAGATCTTGACAAATATAAACCGGACCAAGAAACTATCCAAAAATGAACTGACCCCACACTGCACACAACACCAGAGAAAGTCCAAGATATGTTTCTATTATTTTTACTATCATTCTTTTTTTAAAATTTTAAGTCCTCTATTACTCCTTTAATTTTCATTTTTATTACGTATTACTTGGCAAAAAAAAAAGACCCTATTTTTTAAAGCAAACTTCATATATATATTTCTGTGTGTGTGTGTGACTTTTTTTTCTTTAATATTGTATTTTTGAAAATCCAACCTCTACTCTAGAGTTTTAATCTTTGCTTTTTGGTATTTGTTATCAATTTTGTAACTTTAAGAATCCAATCTTCAGTACCCATTTTTACTTGGGAGTGAGATTACTGACTTGACTGCTCTCTCCCCCTTTGGACTCTTTTTATCCACCAGGTCGCCTCAATCTCCTCCCTCCCTCTTCTATTCTCTACCCAACTCTGTGAATCTCTTTGTATGTTCCAGATGATGGAGAACACTTAAGGAACTGATTACTGGTTGGATCAGTCTCTCTCCTTTTGATTTCCTCCTTTATCCTCCTGGATACCTCTGTCTCCTTCCTCCCTCTTCTCTTCTCTGCATAAATCCATGAACACCTCTGGCAGTCCAGACTGTGGAGCGAACATAAGGAAGTGATTACTGGCTAGCATGCTCTCTCCTCTTTTGATTCCACCTCATCTAATTCAAGTCACCTCTAACTCCCTCCTCCCTCTTCTCTTCTCCCTGTAACTCTGTGAATCTCTCTGGGTGTCCTCACTGTGGAGAAACTTTCCATCTTTAACCTAGGTGTTTCATCAATGGTGCTGTATAGATGAAGAAGTCTTGAGACTACTGTAAAAATAAGACTGAAAACCAGAAGCAGGTGACTTATGTCCAAATCCTGAGAACACCAGAGAACTCCCAACTCCAGGGAATATTAATTGACAGGAGCTCATCAAACATCTTCATACCTACACTGAAACCAAGCACCACCTAAAGGCCAACAACTTCCAGAGGAAGACAAACCACACAAATTCTCCAGCAACACAGGAATACAGCCCTGAGATTCAATATACAGGCTGCCCAAAGTTACTCTAAACCATTGACATCTCATAACTCATTACTGGGCACTTCACTGCACTTCAGAGAAGAAACCCAGCTCCACCCACCAGAACACTGACACAAGCTTCCCTAGCCAGGAAACTTTGACAAGCCACTCGTACAACCTCACAGCAAGGAAACTCCACAATAAAGAGAATCCCACAAGCTGCCAGAATACAGAAAGGCCACCCCAAACTCAGAAATATGAACAAGATGAAGAGACAGAGGAATACTCAGCAGGTAAAGGAACAGGAGAAATGCCCACCAAACCAAACAGAAGAGGAAGAGATAAGGAATATACCTGATAAAGAATAAGGGATAATGATAATGAAAATGATCCAAAATCTTGAAACAAAAATGGAATCACAGACAAATAGCCTGGAGACAAGGATTGAGAAGATGCAAGAAAGGTTTAAGAAGGACCTAGAAGAAATAAAAAAGAGTCAATATAATGAATAATGCAATAAATGAGATAAAAAACACTCTAGAGGCAACAAATAGAATAATGGAGGCAGAAGATAGGATTAGTGAAGTAGAAGATAGATGGTAGAAATAAATAAATCAGAGAGGAAAAAAGAAAAATGAATTAAGATAAATGAGAATAATCTCAGAGACCTCTAGAACAATATTAAATGCCCCAACATTTGAATCATAGAAGTCCCAGAAGAAGAAGACAAAAAGAAAGACCATGAGAAAATATTTGAGGAGATAATAATTGAAAACTTCCCTAAAATGAGGAAGGAAATAATCACCCAAGTCCAAGAAACTCAGAGAGTCCAAAAACGATAAACCCAAAGCAAAACACCTGAACACACATATTAATCAAATTAACAAAATCAAACACAAAGAACAAACATTAAAATCAGCAAGGGAAAAGCAACAAATAACACTCAAGGCGATTCCTATAAGGATAACAGCTGATCTTTCAATAGAAACTCATCAGGCCAGGAGGGAATGACAGGGCATAAAGTGATGAAAGAAAGCAACCTACAGCCCAGATCACTGTACCCAGCAAGGATCTCATACAAATATGAAGGAGAAATCAAAAGCTTTACCAACAAGCAAAAGCTGAGAGAATTCAGCACCACCAAATCAGCTCTCCAACAAATGCTAAAGGATCTACTCTAGACAGGAAACACAGAAAGGGTGTATAAAATCAAACCCAAAACAATAAAGTAAATGGCAAAAGGATCATACTTATCGATAATTACCTTAAACGTAAATGGGTTGAATGCCCCAACCAAATGACAAAGACTGGCTGAATGGATACAAAAACAAGACCCTTATATATATTGTCTATAAGATATGCACCTCAAAACAGGGGAAACATACAGACTGAAAGTGAAGGGCTGGAAAAAGATATTCCACGCAAATAGAGACCAATAGAAAGCAGGAGCAGCAATACTGATATCAGATAAAATAGACTTTAAAATCCAGTACTTTGGCCACCTCATGCGAAGAGTTGACTCATTGGAAAAGACCCTGATGCTGGGAGGGATTGGGGGCAGGAGGAGAAGGGGACGACCGAGGATGAGATGGCTGGATGGCATCACGGACTCAATGGACGTGACTCTGAGTGAACTCCGGGAGTTGGTGATGGGGAGGCCTGGCGTGCTGCGATTCATGGGGTCGCAAAGAGTCGGACATGACTGAGCGACTGAATGGAACTGAACGGAACGGAAAACAAAGGCTCTGAGAAGAGACGAAGAACAACACTATATATTGATCAAAGGATCAATCCAAGAAGAAGATACAACAATGATAAATATATATGCATCCTTCACAGGAGCACCACAATATGTAAGACAAATGCTAACAAGTATGAAAGGGGAAATTAACAATAACACAGTAATAGTGGGAGATTTTAATACCCCACTCACACCTATTGATAGATCAACTAAACAGAAAATTAACAAGGAAACACACACTTAAAATGATACAATAACCCAGCTAGACCTAACTGATATCTATAGGACATTTCACCCCAAAACAATGAATTTCACCTTTTTCTCAAGCACACATGGAACCTTCTCCAGGATAGATCATATCCTGGGCCATAAATCTAGCCTTGGTAAATTCAAAAAAATTGAAATCATTCCAAGCATCTTTTCTGACCATAATGCAATAAGATTAAATCCTAATTACAGGAGAAAACTAAGAAAAATACCAACATATGGAGGCTGAACAACACGCTTCCGAATAACCTACAAATCACAGAAGAAATTTTTTAAAAAAATCAAAATATGCATAGAAACAAATGAAAAAGAAAACACAACAACCCAAAACCTATGGGACACTGTAAAAGCAGTATTAGAGGGAAAGTTCATAGCAATACAGGCATACCTCCAGAAACAAG
>SJXQ01005243.1:20876-35520 GCA_006408695.1 Aepyceros melampus
AAATAAATAACTTAACTCTACACCTAAAGCAACTAGAAAAGGAAGAAATGAAGAATCCCAGAGTTAGTAGAAGGGAAAAAAATCTTAAAAATTAGGGCAGAAAACAATGCAAAAGAAACAAAAGAGACCATAGCAAAAATCAACAAAGCCAAAAGCTGGTTCTTTGAAATTGTAAATAAAATTAGCAAACTATCAGCCAGACTCATCAAGAAACAAAGGGAGAAAAATCAAATCAATAAAATTAGAAATGAAAATGGAGAGATCACAACAGACAACACAGAAATACAAAGGATCATAAGAGATTACTATCAGTAATTATATGCCAATGGAATGGACAACTTGGAAGAAATGGACAAATTCTTAGAAAAGTACAAGTTTCCAAAACTGAACCAGGAAGAAATGGAAAATCTTAGCAAGCCCATCACAAGCACAGAAATTGAAACTGTAATCAGATATCTTCTAGCAAACAAAAGCCCAGGTCCAGACGGCTTCACAGCTGAATTCTACCAAAAATTTAGAGAAGAACTAAAACCTGTCCTACTCAAACTCTTCCAGAAAACTTGAGGAAGGTAAACTTCCAAACTCATTTTACGAGGCCACCATCACCCTAACACAAAAACCTGACAAAGATGCCACAAAAAAAGAAAACTACAGGTCAATATCACTGATATTGAAATATCACTGATATAGTAAAAGCAATATATAACAAATTCACAGCAAACATTATCCTCAATGGTGAAAATTTGAAAGCATTTCCCCTGAAGTCAGGAACAAGACAAGGGTGCCCACTTTCACCAACACTATTCAACATAGCTTTGGAAGTTTTTGGCCACAGCAATCAGAGCAGAAAAAGAAATAAAAGGAATAGATATTGAAAAAGAAGAAGTAAAACTCTCACTGTTTGCAGATGACATGATCCTCTACATAGAAAACCCTAAAGACTCCATCAGAAAATTACTAGAGCTAATCCATGAATATAGTAAAGTTGCAGGATATAAAATAAACACAGAGAAATCCCTTGCATTCCTATGCACTAATAATGAGAAAATAGAAAGAGAAATTAAAGAAACAATTCCATTCACTATTGCAACAAAAATAATAACATACTTAGGAATATATCTACCTAAAGAAACTAAAGACCTATATATAGAAAACTATAAAACACTGGTGAAAGAAATTAAAGAGAACACTAATAGATGGAGAAATATACCATATTCATAGATTGGAAGAATCAATGTATGGAAAATGAATATACTACCTAAAGCAATCTATAGATTCAATGCAATCCTTATCAACCTACCAATGATATTTTTCACAGAGCTAGAACAAATAATTTCACAATTTGTATGGAAATAGAAAAAACCTCAAATAGCTAAAGCAATCTTGAGAAATAAGAATGGAACTGGAAGAATCAACCTGCCTGACCTCAGTCTATATACAAAGCCACAGTCATCAAGACAGTATGGTACTGGCACAAAGACAGAAATATAGATCATTGGAACAAAAGAGAAAGCCCAGAGATAAATCCACCCACCTGTGGACACCTTATCTTTAACAAAGGAGGCAAGAATATACAATGGACTAAAGACAATCTCTTTAACAAGTGGTGCTGGGAAAACTGGTCAACTACTTGTAAAATAATGAAACTAGAACACTTTCTAACACCATACACAAAAATAAACTCAAAATGGATTAAACATAAGACCAGAAACTATACAACTCTTAGAGGAGAATATAGGCAAAACTGTCTCTGACATGAATCACAGCAGGATCCTCTATGACCCACTTCCCAGAATAATGGAAATAAAAGCAAAATTAAATAAATGTGACATAATTAAAATCGGAAACTTCTGCACAACAAAGGAAACTATAAGCAGGTGAAAAGACAGGCTTCTGAATGGGAGAAAATAATAGCAAATGAAGCCATTGACAAAGAACTAATCTCAAAAATATACAAGTAACTCCTGCAGCTCAATTCCAGAAAAAAAAAAAAGACCCAATCAAAAATGGGCCAAAGAACTAAACGGACATTTATCCAAAGAAGACATACAGATGGCTAACAAACACAGGAAAAGAAGCTCAATATCACTTTGTCAAAGACATGCAAATCAAAACCACAATGAGGTACCATTTCACGCCATTCAGAATGGCTGCTATCCAAAAGTCTACAAGCAATAAATGCTGGAAAAGGTGTGGAGAAAAGGGAACCCTCTTACACTGTTGATGGGAATGCAAACTAGTACAGCCATTATGGAGAACAGTGTGGAGATTCCTTAAAAAACTGGAAATAGAACTGCCTTATGATGCAGCAATCCCACTGCTGTGCATACACACCGAGGAAAGCAGAATTGAAAGAGACATGTGTACCCCAAAGTTCATTGCAGCACTGTTTATAATAGCCAGGACATGGAAGCAACCTAGACGTCCATCAGCAGACGAATGGATAAGAAAACAGTGGTACATATACACAATGGAATATTACTCAGCCATTAAAAATAATACATTTGAATCATTTCTAATGAGGTGGATGAAACTGGAGCCTATTATACAGAGTGAAGTAAGCCAAGAAAAAAAAAAAACACCAATACATTATACTACTGCATATATGGTGACTGCAGCCATGAAAATAAAAGATGCTTACTCCTTGGAAGAAAAGTTATGATCAACCTAGATAGCACATTGAACAGCAGAGACATGACTTTGCCAACAAAAGTTTGTCTAGTCAAGGCTATGGTTTTTCCAGTGGTCATGTATGGATGTGAGAGTTGGACTGTGAAGGAACCTGAGCGTCAAAGAATTTATGCTTTTGAACTGTGGCATTGGAGAAGACTTTTGAGAGTCCCTTGGACTGCAAGGAGATCCAACCAGTCCATTCTAAAGGAGATCAGTCCTGGGTGTTCTTTGGAAGGAATGATGTGAAAGCTGAAATTCCAGTACTTTGGCTACCTCATGTGAAGAGTTGACTCATTGGAAAAGACTCTGATGCTGGGAGGAATTGGGTGCAGGAGGAGAAGGGGATAACAAAGGATGAGATGGCAGGATGGCATCACTGACTCGATGACCATGAGTTTGAGTGAACTCCATGAGACGGTGATGGACAGGGAGGCCTGGCATGCTGCGATTCATGGGGTCAAAAAGAGTTAGACACGGCTGAGTGACAGCTGAACTGAACTCATATATGTGGAATTTAGAAAGATGGTAATGATAACCCTGTATGCAAGGCAGCAAAAGACACAGACGTATATAACAGTCCTTTGAACTCTATGGGAGAGGGAAAGGGTTGGATGATTTGGGGGAATGGCATGGAAACATGTATAATATCATATAAGAAAAGAATCACCAGTCCAGTTTGAATACAGTATCCTTGGGGCTGGTGCATTGAGATGACCTGGAGGGATGGTTCGCGGAGGGAAGTGGGAGGGAAGTTCATGATGGGGAACACATGTACGACTGTGGCAGATTCATGTTGATGTGTGGCAGAACCAATACAATATTGTAAAGTAATTAGCCTCCAATTAAAATAAATAAATTTAAATTTAAAAAAATCTACTCATCTAAAAACATCGAGAAGGAAAGAAATAATATCTGACTAAATCTGGTCTTTATGGTCTAGCTAATTTGACATGTAAAATTGCTCATCATAACAAATATGAAATAAAATACAAATCTAGAACTAAATGTAAATTATAAATTTACTCCAAATGAAAATATATAAATCTTTATTGTGATCTTTTTGATTTAAAAAAATGGGTAACAAAGTCACTAGATAAGCAAAGATGGTTTCTAGTATAATAAATCCAGGATGAATTATTGATTTAAAAAATACTTTTATGAGATAATTGATGATAGCTTAAAACAAAGTTATATTTTGTGTGTTTTCTCGGTCTCTCAGTCATGCCCAACTCTTTGCCCCTCCATGGACTGGAGCCCCCTGGTGTCCTCTGTTCATGACATTCTCCAGGCAGGAATTATTATGATCTTTTTGATTTAAAAAAATGGGTAACAAAGTCACTAGATAAGCAAAGATGGTTTCTAGTATAATAAATCCAGGATGAATTATTGATTTAAAAAATACTTTTATGAGATAATTGATGACAGCTTAAAACAAAGTTATATTTTGTGTGTTTTCTCAGTCTCTCAGTCATGCCCAACTCTTTGCCCCTCCATGGACTGGAGCCCCCTGGTGTCCTCTGTTCATGACATTCTCCAGGCAGGAATATTGGAATGGGTTCCCATCTCCTACTTCAGGGTATCATCTCAGCTCAGGGGTTGAATCCTCATCTCTTTCCTTCTGCACTGACAGGTGAATTATTTACCATTATGCCACCTGATAACTATTGCTTGTGAATTAACAAACACCAGACATAAAAATGACTAATTATATTTTATTATACGAAGTGTAAAATTCATTGAAATATTACTAACAAAATAGGAGAGGTTTCATAATCTTAAAAAAAAAAAAAAAACTCCCAAAAAACTCTATCTGTGCCTCCAACATTGTATATTTCAGCCAAAAGCATAGAAGGATGGTACTAAACCTTGAATGAATAAAAACAAAGCAGTGATCATACTATCAGAGAAATTAACTGTGAGGTTTTAAGCAGACCAATATATATTGACATAATGCCTCAGAACAATAAAACAGAAATGAGGGTGGTTCTTTTCCGTATAGTGAGCAGAGTTATCTATGACAGAACCAGAAGACTTGTCAAAAGTTCTTTCATTCTGGGACAAGGTGACCCTTCTGCAGAACTTCAAGTAGGCAAATTAGAAGTGTCTGACAGAGGAACACATTACAGATCAAGTGAGTAGAAGAAGCTAAATCAAAGTGTAATTTGGCCTCTGAGGAAGCCTAGGCAGATGAAATCATGTGTTATAAGTTCACCAACTTGAGTTACAAGACAGGCAAAGCAACTAGTGATCAGCTGGAGAAGTGTTAATTAGTCCAGGTATAAAAGCAATCATAGCATGCTGCCAATTTAGAAACAGGAAGGGAGGACCTGGTGATCCAGTGGTTAAAAACCCATACTTTTACTGCAAGGGGCACCAGTTTCTACCCCCAGGTTAGTGAACTAAGATCCTGCACGCTTTCCAGTGTGAGGAAAAGGCAAAAACACAAGGAAGACGCAGAAGACCACAACATCTAATATGTAAAATGAGTTACAGATTGAAATGTCTCTCTTCAAATTAATATGTTAAAGCCCAACTCATCCCAATAAGACAGTATTTGGAGGTAAGGCTTTTAGGAATTACTTAAGATAAAAATAGACATAAAGGTGGGGCATTAATCCAATAGGATTTTTGGCCTTAGAAAAAGAGGGAAAAAGAAGAGCTCTCTCTCTCTCATGAAAGTCCAGGTAAGGACACACAGGAAGGTAAGGGGCTATAGGCCAAGAAGAGAGCTCTCACCACAACCAAGCTGTGTTGGTTCTTTGATCTCAGATTTCCACCTCCCAGGACTTCAAAGATGTGAGTTCCTTTTGTTCAAGGCACCCAACCTGCAGTATTTTGTTATGGCAGCCTGAGTAATTTAATACACATTGGAATATTTTGCAATTCCTATAGCAACTGTTAAAATTTCTACATATGAATATTTCAAAATGTGCCTGATTTGTTTTTGCTTTTATCCAATTCTTTAAAAACAGAAATCAGTTAAATATAATAAATTACATTTATTGTAGGACAACTAATGAATAAAGGCTTAAGAGATAAGTGAGTATCTGAGCTAAATTCAAAATGTAAATAAATATCTACATCATAGACTAGAAGGAAAAACAGTCAAGAAAAACAATAAAAATTGTGCCTTGAAACTGCCATTTTTACATAGATGGGTAGAAGATTCATGAAGAAGAGTTATAGTATCACTGTGTGTGTTAGTCCCTCAGTCATGGCCAACCCTTTGCTACTGCCTGGACTGTAGCCCTGCAGGCTCCTCATTTCATGAGATTTTCCAGGGAAGAACACTGGAATAGGTTGCCATTCTCTTCTCCAGGAGATCCTCCCCACCCAGGGATCGAACCAGGGTCTCTTATATTGCAGACAGATTATTATCTGATCTACCATATTATTACTGAAATAGTCCAAATCTGTTTCTCTTGTTTGAATAAAGATGTGAAATCCTAACCAGTTTCTGCAAGAAGAGGATAACCGATACATCCAGAGGGGATTTAATCAGTTACCTAGTTAGACATTATATAAGATGACTCATTTATTGCTTTAATACTGCTGACAGGTGAAGTTTTAATGCATGCTTCCAGTGAATGGGGCAATTTGATTTTAGTCCAGGTAGTCTAACATAAACTTCACCTTGTTTCAATTACTTTTTTTTTTTGGACACTATAATATTAATCATTGAAATAGTGACATTTTAATTTGCTATACTTTGATTTGTGGTGTCAAATAACTATTTTCCTTAGAGTTAGCAGTGATGACATTTTTAAAATTTATTTATTTATTATTGAAGGATAATTGCTTTACAGAATTTTGCTGCTTTCTGTCAAACTGCAATATGAATCAGCCACAGGTAGAAAAATATCCCCTCTCTTTTGAATCTCCCCCCATCTCCCTCCCCATCTCATCCCTCTAGGTTGATACAGAGCCCCTGTTTCAGTTTCTGAGCTATACAGCTCATTCCTATTGGCTATCTATTTTACAAATGGTACTGTAAGTTTCCATGGTACTCTTTCCATACATATCAACTCTCATTTTTAAATAGTTTCTGGAGAAATTTTATTTATTTATGTCCCTATATACCATGGATATCCCCTCTCTGGATGAGTGAGCTAAAAACTGTTTATGTTGCTTTGTTATAATTTAAATCTTTTTATTTTCCAAATTTCTTAAAGTTTAAGTTTCTTGTGTGTACATGTATCCTAAATCACTTCAGTCACGCTGACTTGTTGCAACCTTATGGACTGTAGCCCTCTAGGCTCCTCTGTCTATGGGATTCTCCAGGCAAGAGTACTGAAGTGGGTTGTCATTTCCTACTCCAGGGGATCTTACCCACCCAGGGATCAAACCTGTCTCTTATGTTTCCTGCATTGGCAGGAGAGTACTTTATCATTAGCACCACTCAGAAGCCCTTAAATTCCTTAACATACCCCCACATGTTCAGCTTTATCTACCACCAGTTCCATCCCTAGACTCATTTTTAAAATAAAATTTAATTTCAGAATATTTTTAGAATTACTGAAAGGTTGTAAAAAATAGTTAAGAGTTCATATGTACACCCATGGCCAGTTTCTTCATATCTCAGCCAATGAAATAATATTAATACATTATTGTTAAAATCCATATCTTATTCACTTTTACTTAGTTTTTACCTACTGTCCTTAGTATCCCACCGAGAATGATACTTTACCCTGTTTCCAAACAAAGGCACATTCTGAAATACCAAGGGTTAGGATTTAGAAGTGAAATTTGAAGTTTGGGAAGGAAAAATTGAATTATACACATCAAAGTCCTAGGCAACCACTAATCTACTTTCTGCCTCTATGCATCTGCTTGTTCTGGATAGTTCAGATAAATGAAATCACACTATGTGGTGTTGTGACTTTTCTCTCACATGTAGCTTCATGTTTTCAAGACTGAGCCATATTGCATCCTGTGTCAGTACTGTTCAAACTCTGTAGCAAATTTTTCATTTCAATCATTAAGATTTACAGCTACAGAATTCCCATTGAGTCTTATTTTATAGTATCTATCTCTCATTGATATTCTCTTTTGGTGAAAAATTGTCATCATATCTTTCTTGAATTATTTAATGTTGGTTTCTTTAGTCTTTGAACAGATTTATAATAGCTGTTTTGAAGTCTTTGTGGGCTTAACCCACCATCTGCTTCCATTTTTTTTTCCCCTGTATATGGGTAACTTCTTTATTGTCCTTATATTTCTTATATTTGTGGCTGTAAATTGGATGTCTTAGATAATATGTTGTAGCTCCTCAATATAGATCCCGCCTCTATTATTGCTGTCTGCCTGGTGATGAAATTGTTTGGTGATTTGCTTAAATTAATTCTGTGAAATATATTTTCTCTGCAGTGATAAACCTGCTCATGTTGTTTTCTGCTTGTTTTTATCTTTTAGCTGAGCTACCTAGAAATTGTCTCTGGGATGTAAGGATAAGATATGTGCAATTTTGGAGGGAAAACAATGTGCTGAAGTCTTCTTAGCTAGTTAGATTTTCATCCTTTTACTGTTGAGTGTGTTTGTGGTTTGGAAACTCAGGGAAGTTAAGTAATTTTGGCTCATATTCAGTCAGAGACCATTAGCTCAGAGATTCCCTCTCTGAGGGATCCTTGGAGGGTGCCACCTTGGGCCTTAGGCCCAGTCTTCCAGATTGTTGGGGATAAGTGTTATTTTATTCTTAAGTTTGGCTCCTTTAAGAGTCACCTCTGAGTTAAAGTAGCTAACTGTTCAGTGAGCATTTCTTTAGAAGTTGTGTTTAAGGCCCATATGCCAGTGAGGTGTCTGTCCTGTGTTGAGGGATTGATTGTGGGTTAGAGAAAGTCTACAATGTCACTCCAGGTCTTGCTCTAAGCGCTCGGAGTCTAAATGCACCTAACACTTGCACAAAGTCTTTCCAGGCCCCAGAATTGACTGTGATTTTTGGGCTACCCTTGTGGCTCAGCTGGTGAAGAATCCACCTGCAATGTGGGAGGCCTGAGTTCAACCCCTGGGTTGGGAAGATCCCCTGGAGAAAGGAAAGACTACCCACTCCAGTATTCTGGCCTGGAGAATTCCAGACTGTATAGTCCATGAGGTCACAAAGAGTTGGACACAATTGAGTGACTTTCACTTTCAGAGTATCTACATTTCTGTACACCTGTTCCTCTTAATTATTCTGCCATAACTTAAAGAATTCATATTCATGTGTGTTGGTAATTAATTTGAATGAAATTGCATAAAAAAGTTGGACATGAATGAATGACTTTCACTTTCACTTTCCAGGAGAGTTCATCTAGATTCTTTTCTATTAAACTTCTGGTCCCTCTTTTATTTGCTTGTATTATGAACCTAATGTTTTCTTTGTAATTGCTGTTCACCAAGATCTCCATTATTTTTAACGATATCATTAAGCATGAAACTGTCCATTCTCTGTTAAAAAAAGAAAAAAAGTCAGTTCCCTCAAGCAAAGCTGTAGAATACTTTGTGCTATGGTCCACTTCTCCCACAACCAGAATCCCTTTTTACCACACAGCAGTGGAGGTAAGGATCCTATTTTATCAATGATGTGTGCATGCATGCTAAGTCATTCCAGTTGTTTCTGATTCTTTGTGACTCTATGGACTATAGCCCTCCAGGCTTCTCTGTCCATGGGATTCTCCAGGCATGAATACTAGAATGGGTTGCCATGTCATCCTCCAGGGGATCTTCCTGACCCAGGGATTGAACCCATGTCTCTTACATCTCCTGCATTGGCAGGAAGGTTCTTTACCACTGTTACACCAGGAAGCAATACTCCTGTCCTAAGGACCTGTATGGTTGTTGGGGCACAGTCCTTGGTCTTTCTTCATTGACCCTTCTGACAGCAAACCTCCTCCTATCCCTAAGTAAGGGCGTGGGCAATCAAGTCCCCAGATTTCTGGCATCTGTCAGGAAGATCCTGAAGGAATAATTTCCTTCTTAATAGTGGGGACCATGTAGAGGAAATATCTGTTCCTCTGTCTCACTTGCCTGGAATAGAACTTTGGTATCAGAGATGGATAGTGTGATGAGAAAAAAGGGCAGCCTATCCAGAGGCAAAACCACAGTCCTTCACAGGGAGTAGGCAGAGAGTGAATCAAGGTCTTCTTGGCTACACCTGCTTGAAACAGAATACTTAGGGTCAGGCTTCTCTTATATAGAATTCAGTGTTGAGAGTGGTGATGGGTCTGACAAGTTATGGCTCAATTTCCACAAATTATTGCTGCTTCCCTCAAAGTTTAGTAGATCATTTATTTGCTGATCTTCTTGTTGTATCTTTTTAGGACAATTTTCATAGCTGTGAAATATTTTTTTTAATAATTTAACCAATTTAATTGTTTTGGGGGAGGGTCCATTGAGCTCCACTGAGAATACTTTGCATTGCAGAAGTCCAAGATATATATATATATATATATTTCTTTGTTTCATTATCTTTGTTCATGCTCTGTGCTTCACCAAAATAACTTTTACTCTGCCTTCTGAGAACAACTTACACAACATTATCTGACCCGGGCTAGGCCAATCACTGTTCCCATAGAAAATGCTTCACATTTGCAAATTTGAATGTCAGTCTTAATTCATTATTTGTATTATTATATTTAATTTAATTTTCTGGGAAGATTGATAGCTCTTTTAAGATAACAGTCTTGTGGGTATTTTTTTTTCCTTATTTCTTACTGCATTCCCACAGTACTAGTTTTACTAATTGCCAAAATGTAGCAGGTACATAATAAATGCAATGGTAGTAGCTAGTTGAGCTAATGTGACCCAACATTACATGAACATCTTGTATAAGTAGATACACTATTGTCTCCCAGTCTTGATCTAGCTCTTGCTCTTAGAGGGCTGAGGTGAAAAATCTTATGAGTCTGTCCATGTAGACAAATATCAGAATCCTGCCTTGAGAATGGAGATAGAGAGTGTATATCAATTTTAATTTCCTTAGTTTAATCACCCTAAAATTAGCCAGAGTCAGCTATATTTGTCCATATATAGGACTTTTCAGGTGGCTCAGTGGTAAAGAACCCAACGGCCAATGTAGGAGACACAGGAAATGTGCCTTTGATCGTGGAGTCAGGAAATGCCCTGGAGAAGGAAATGGACCCCGCTCCAGTATTCTTGCTTGGAAAATTCCGTGGACAGAGGAGCCTGATAGACTTAAGTCCAAAGAGTTCCAGAGAGTCAGACACAACTGAGATACTGAGCATGTGCCCCAGAAGATTATTAGGATTATTACCACTGACCTGAAAGCTGCAAAAACCTAGGAACCAGCATTATCCCTACTGGGAATAAAGCTTGATGAACAGCTTGATGGTTGTGAGCTTCAGTGTCTCACTAATTTGTGTCACTAATTTTGTCTCACTAATTTGTTCACTTCAGGTCTGCCTGTTGAACTCAGATTAGAGATCCTGTATTTTAAAGAATTATATTTTGAATTCAACTTGTTATTTAGTTGCTCAGTAGTGTCTGATCCTTGGCAATCCAATGTACTGCAGTGTACCAGGCTTTCCTTTTGTTCACTATCCCCTGGAGCTTGCTCAAACTCATATCCACTTAGTTGGTGATGCCAACCATCTCATGCTCTGTCATCCCCTGCTCCTTCTGCCTTCTGTCTTTTCCATCAGCATCAGTCCATTCAATGAATATTTAGGGTTGATTTACTTTAGGATTGACTGGTTTGATCTCCTTGTAATCCAAGGGGCTCTAAAGCATCTTCTCCAACATCACAGTTTGAAAGCATCAATTGTGCAGCCTTCTTTATGGACCAAGTCGCACTAAGCACAGGTGACTGCGACCCAGCACACTAAATGTGGCTGAGAGGAATTACTCTATGTCCGATCCTGGAGCTTGCTCAAACTCATATCCACTTAGTTGGTGATGCCAACCATCTCATGCTCTGTCATCCCCTGCTCCTTCTGCCTTCTGTCTTTTCCATCAGCATCAGTCCATTCAATGAATATTTAGGGTTGATTTACTTTAGGATTGACTGGTTTGATCTCCTTGTAATCCAAGGGGCTCTAAAGCATCTTCTCCAACATCACAGTTTGAAAGCATCAATTGTGCAGCCTTCTTTATGGACCAAGTCGCACTAAGCACAGGTGACTGCGACCCAGCACACTAAATGTGGCTGAGAGGAGTTACTCTATGTCCGAGGTCAGGGGCAGTGACCAAGAGTGCCAGGCTGCGATGGTGCAGGAACAGCCGAGAGGAGCTATCCTGTGTCCAAGGTCAGGGGCAGCAGCCAAGAGGAGCTACCCCGCATCCAAGGCCAGGGGCAGTGACCCGGAGGAGCAACCCCTCACCTGAGGCCAGGGGTGGCAGCCGGGAGGAGCACCTGTGTGGGTGCAGGAGGGCTTAGAGGAGCTATCCCACATTGAAGGTCAGGAAGTGGGGCAGTGAAGAGATACCTCTAGTCCAAGGTAAGGAGCAGTGGCTGTGCTTTGCTGGAGCAGCCATGAAGAGATACCCCATGCCCAAGGTAAGAGAAACCCAAGTAAGATGGTAGGTGTTGCAAGAGGGCATCAGAAGGCAGAAACACTGAAAGCATAATCACAGAAAACTAGTCAATCTAATCACACTAGGACCACAGCCTTATCTAACTCAATGAAACCAAGCCATGCCCACAGGGCAGTCCAGGACGGGCGGGTCATGGTGGTGAGGTCTGACAGTATGTGGTCCACTGGAGAAGGGAATGGCAAACCACTGCAGTATTCTTGCCTTGAGAACCCCATGAACAGTATGAAAATGCAAACTGGTAGGATACTGAAAGAGGAACTCCCTAGGTCAGTAGGTGCCCAATATGTTACTGGAGATCAGTGGAGAAATAACTCCAGAAAGAATGAAGAGATGGAGCCAAAGCAAAAACAATACAAAGCTATGGATGTGGCTGGTGATAGAATGAAGGTCTGATGCCATAAAGAACAATATTTTATAGGAAACTGGAGTGTCAGGTCCATGAATCAAGGCAAACTGGAAGTGGTCAAACAAGAGATGGCAAGAGTGAATGTCAACATTCTAGGAGTCAGCAAACTAAAATGGACTGGAATGGGTGAATTTAACTCAGATGACCATTATATCTACTACTGTGGGCAGGAATTCCTCAGAAAAATGGAGTAGCCATCCTAGTCAACAAAAGAGTCTGAAATGCAGTACATGGATGCAATCTCAAAAACGACAGAATGATCTCTGTTCGTCTCCAAACCAAACCATTCAATATCACAGTTATACAAGTCTATGCCCCAACCAGTAATGCTGAAGAAGCTGAACTTGAATGGTTCTGGCAAGAGTGAATGTCAACATTCTAGGAGTCAGCAAACTAAAATGGACTGGAATGGGTGAATTTAACTCAGATGACCATTATATCTACTACTGTGGGCAGGAATTCCTCAGAAAAAATGGAGTAGCCATCCTAGTCAACAAAAGAGTCTGAAATGCAGTACATGGATGCAATCTCAAAAACGACAGAATGATCTCTGTTCGTCTCCAAACCAAACCATTCAATATCACAGTTATACAAGTCTATGCCCCAACCAGTAATGCTGAAGAAGCTGAACTTGAATGGTTCTATGAAGACCTACAAAACTTTTTAGAACCAACACCCAAAAAAGATGTCTTTCTCATTATAGGGGACTGGAATGCAAAAGTAGGAAGTCAAGAAACACCTAGAGTAACAGACAAATTTGGCCTTGGAATGTGGGATGGAGCAGGGCAAAGACTAATAGAGTTTCGTCAAGAAAATGCACTGGTCATAGCAAACACCCTCTTTGAGCAACACAAGAGAAGACTCTACACATGGACATCACCAGACAGTCAACACCGGAATCAGATTGATTATATTCTTTGCAGCCAAAGATGGAGAAGTTCTATACAGTCAACAAAAACAAGACGAGGAGCTGACTGTGGCTGAGATCATGAACTCATTACCAAATTCAGACTCAAATTGAAGAAAGTAGGAAAAACCGCTAGACCATTCGGGTATGACCTAAATCAAATCCCTTATGATTATACAGTGGAAGTGAGAAATAGCTTTAAGGGTCTAGATCTGANAGGGAGTTCCTCTTTCAGTATCCTATCATTTTGCCTTTTCCCACTGTTCATGGGGTTCTCAAAACAAGAATACTGAAGTGGTTTCCCATTCCTTTCTCCAGTAGACCACATTCTGTCTGACCTCTCCATCATGACCTGCCTCTCTTGGGTTGCCCCACGGGCATGGCTTGGTTTCACTGAGTTAGACAAGGCTGTGGCCCTAGTGTGATTAGATTGACTAGTTTCTGTGACTATGGTTTCATTGTGTCGGCCTTCTGATACCCTCTTGCGATACCTAACGTCTTACTTGGGTTTCTCTTACCTTGGAGTATCTCTTCATGGCTGCTCCAGCAAAGCACAGCTGCTGCTCCTTACCTTGGATGAGAGGTATCTCCTCACTGCCCCCCTTCCTGACCTTCAATGTGGGATAGCTACTCTAGGCCCTCCTGCACCCGTGCAGCCACCACTCCTTGGACGTGGGGTGGCTCCTCCCCGCTGTTCCTGACCTCAGACGTGGGGTAGCTCTTCTCGTCCACCGTCCCTTATATTTCTACTGATCAACTAAAGGAATCCTAGAATCACTTTCTTGTTCTGTTATTTCTTATTTATGGTTCTATACCTGACTATATTTTTTGACACAGAAAATATTCCTTAAAGTTTTGTCTTTGGTTGCTTGGATCAAGGAAGAGTAAATCAGGTGTCATCTTGTATTTTAGGAATTCAGTTCAGTTCATTTCAGTTCAGTCACGCAGTCGTGTCTGACTCTTTGTGACCCCATGAATCGCAGCACGCCAGGCCTCCCTGTCCATCACTAACTCCCGGAGTTCACTCAGACTCACGTCCATCGAGTCGATGATGCCATCCAGCCATCTCATCCTCGGTCATCCCCTTCTCCTCATGCCCCCAATCCCTCCCAGCATCAGGGTCTTTTCCA
>SJXQ01005244.1:0-164523 GCA_006408695.1 Aepyceros melampus
TGAAGAAGGCTTTCTTATCTCTTATTGCTATTCTTTGGAACTCTGCATTCAGATGCTTATATCTTTCCTTTTCTCCTTTTCGGACATGACTGAGCGACTGAACTGAACTGAACTAAGCACTTTCGTCTGTCATCCACTCATGGTGATTATATTCTCTCTTGCATTTTTCTCTATCTCAGATGAATACATGTGATTTCTAAAACAGATTTCAAACTCCATATCTTACCTTATCATACTAGAAATGTTTTCAGTAGACAATAAATTCTTATTGAATTGAATTGAATTGAATCTAACTGAATTGAAACAAATTGGGAGAAAAATGACAATACAGAAGAGCTAAATTGACAAAATATTTGAATCAAACACCTAATAAAGTTCTGAGATGACATAACTGAGACTTAGATAGAAACTAAAACTAATATTGCACAAATTAGAAAACAAAATGCAGAACAACTATAATACAAAAGCTGTCAGTTATGGACTGTGGTAGGCAGAATAATGGGTGCCTAAAGACATTTACCTCTTAATCTCTGGAATCTGTGAATATATTATCTTAAAAGCAAATGAAAATTTTCAGTTGTGATTAAGTTATGGCTTTTTAGATGCAGAGATTATCCTGGACTATCCAGGTGAGCACACCATAGTAACATGAGTCCTTGAAATTGGAAGAGACAGGGAGAAGAGTGGGTCAGACAGATGATATGAAAAATAAGAAGAGATTTGAAGCATGAGAAGGATTCAAGTTGCCATTGCAAGCTTTGAAGACTGGGAAGGGGACCAAAGCCAAGGAATGCAAGTAGTCTCTAGAGGATGAAGATGGCCTTCAGCTGACAGCCAACAGTAATGCTCTCAGGGCCATTATGCTAAATGAAATAAGTCAGCCAGAGAAAGACAAATACCAAATAATCTCTATTATATGTAGAATGTTAAAAAAAAAAAAAAAGTTCACAGGTACAGAGACCAGATTGGTGATTACCAGAAGTTAGAGGCAGGGGGATGAGAAAATGGGTGAAGGGAGTCTAAGGTTAAAAAAAAAAAATGCCATTCACTTTGATGCAATATTTGGGACACACTTACACCAGACACTTGGGGATGCAAAGTTATAATATACATCTTTTCCCCAGTAGCTCAAAACCTTGCCAGTACAACAGATGTACCAACAATTTGTATTGTATTCCTAAAGATTCAGCCATTTACTTTCACCTGCATTCTCATTTAACCCTCACAGC
Organism: Aepyceros melampus; assembly: GCA_006408695.1. Classification (NCBI taxonomy): domain Eukaryota; kingdom Metazoa; phylum Chordata; class Mammalia; order Artiodactyla; family Bovidae; genus Aepyceros; species Aepyceros melampus. The sequence goes on from SJXQ01005244.1 coordinate 1,230, forward strand.
ATCTTTATACATAAGACATAAGGTGTACCACAGATTTTAAGTAGACACTGTGTGTTTGTGTGTGTGTGTGTGTGTGTGTGTGTGTGTAGAAAAACACTTAAAATGGGGCAGGAGGGGGAATATTCTGGAAAAAAAACAAAAAAGAATACCCTGCTAAGCTTCAGCTAGTTTACCTTGCACAATGTAGAAATGGTCATGAATAATATTTTACCCTGAAAATTTCAAAATGAAAATATCTTTTAAATTAAATTCAAAATGGATCAAAAATAATTGTTATTAGTACTAAGCATCAACTAATCTAAATCTTAAATAAACCTGTGAGCCATTAATATGCAAAATAGCTACTGAATTTCCCCCAAAGTATAAGAAAAAACCTAATGATCAGTTTACCAGAATCCCATGAAGAGATAGGAACTGCATTCATTTCACACCTGCTGCTGCTACTGCTGCTGCTAAGTCGCTTCAGTCGTGTCCGATTCTGTGCAACCCCTTAGATGGCAGCCCATGAGGCTCCCCCATCCCTGGGATTCTCCAGGCAAGAACACTGGAGTGGGTTGCCATTTCCTTCTCCAATGCATGAAAGTGAAAAGTGAAAGTGAATTTGCTTAGTCGTGTCCTACTCTTAGTGACCCCATGGACTGCAGCCTACCAGGCTCCTCCATCCATGGGATTTTCCAGGCAAGAGTGCTACAGTGGGGTGCCATTGCTTTCTCCACATTTCACACCTATTCTATGTCAAACACTGTAAAGCATTTTACTGACTTTATCTCATTTACCCAATACAACCCCACCAGTCACAATCTCCTGGGCAATTCTTTGTCACTGAGAAATTTGAAGCTCAGAAGAAATATGTGGCTGGCCTACTAACAAAGAAGTATTCGAGAACAAGAACAAAGCAATAAAATTGCTATCCGTGGGACAAACTGGGCAGCAAAACAAATGTCAAATAAAGGTATGTAATAAACTAGTAGTTTCCTATTGCTGCTATAACGAATTACCAGAAATCTAGTGGCTTAAAGCAATACAAATGTATCATCATATGGTTCTAGAGGTAAAGAGTCCAAAATCTGTCTCACTGGGCTAAAGTCAAAGAGTTGGCAGGGCTGATTCCCTCTAGAGTCTCTAAGGGAAATTTTGTTGCCCTACCTTTTCTAGGCTCTTGAGAATGTCTGTATTCCTTGGCTCATGGTCCCTCCTTCCATCTTCAAGGCCAGCAGGATAGCCTCTCCCAATCTCTTTCTCTGATTTCCTACCTCTCTCTGGAAAGGATTACACTGTCCCATTGTGACTGGCTCTCTGTGATTACATTAGCCCACTCAGATAATCCAAGATGATCTTCCCATCTCAAAGTTCTTAGTCACACCTGCTTAGTCTCTTTTGCCATGTATGGTAACATATTCACAGGTTCTGGTAATTATGTAGGGGAGCCATTACTCAGCCTACCACATAAGCATATATAGGCTGAAGTTAAGGAAGAGAATTTAGCTATGAACAAGGAAGTCCTGAAGTGGGTCAAAAACTGGGTGAAATAACTTAGCATATCTGAGATTCACTCCAAGAAGGACAAATTCAGATGCAGGACATAAAAAATTAAGCTGGGTCAAGGCTAATGGACTATGCAAATCTCTCTGCAGAGCTTGGGCAATAGCAGTACATTCAAGAGACCAAGTGGGATTCCTACTGCTACTCATTAACTGGTTACAAGTTTCTGTTAGACCAATGTAGAAGATTTTGCTAACAAATAATTACCTGAAATTTCTAAACAGTTCCTGAGGGAAAAACCCTAGAGCTAGATGTCCTGGTAAAATAATCAAGGGAAGAAGAACCAGTGATGGCTATAAAAGCATTGAGTTTCCTGAATTTTCAAGGCCATGCCATTTGAAAGTCTAACATGTAGGTTATTACTATAAAATATAAGTATGATAAAGAAACATCATCAGTGTCTGAGACAGAGGAGGTTCAGTTTAGGGCTCAAGCTTGTGGCCTGAGAAAAACATCTCTCCCCATCACTTACACTCTATTACCACAAGTACTTAACCTGTCTCTTTGCCTTCAGTTTTGCCCCATTAAATTCATATGCCTTGGGATTTCCCTGGAGGCACAGTGGTTAAGACTCTGCACTTTCACTACAGGGGGCATGGATTTGATCCCCAGTACAGGAAATAAGATCCCACATGCCCCACAGTGCAGCCAAAAAAATTCATATGCCTCAATACCAAGATTATCTTTACAAAACACACATTTGATCACCTTGCTTTCCATCTTAACCTCTGGTAATTCTGTCTGTAGAATTAAGTGTAAACTCTTGGATATAACACATAAAGTCCTAAAACTGAGACTACCACATTTATAATTTTATCTCCTGCTCCTCCCTTGTGTGTGTTGAACAAGCACTTTTGTCAAAAAGGATGTATCAGTATTGAAGCCACCTTTCTCATTTTTATCTGTCCTTGTGTAAGCTATTATTCCTTTGACTTGAAAAATAGACACATTTATTCATTGACTTGCCAATTCAAAGGTCAATCATTCAGCAAAGCCTCCCTGAAACTAGCTCTGCAAAGTTTTAAATACTTTCTATGTTGTGCTCCCTTTGCTAACATAGAGGCATAGAGAAAATATTCCTGCTGCTACTGCTGCTGCTAAGTGGTGTCAGTCGTGTCTGACTCTGTGCGACCCTATAGACAGCAGCCCACCAGGCTCCCCCATTCCTGGGATTCTACAGGCAAGAACACTGGAGTGGGTTGCCATTTCCTTCTCCGTTGCATGAAAGTGAAAAGTGAAAGTGAAGTCACTCAGTTGTGTCCGACTCTTCACAACCCCATGGACTGCAGCCTACCAGGCTCCTCTGTCCATGGGATTTCCAGGCAGGAGTACTGGAGTGGGGTGCCATCGCCTTCTCCGGAAAATGTTCCTAGTGCATGGCAAACTTGAACCCAAGCTACGCCAACATCACTTTCCAAATAACTCCCATCTGGTCATGGCACAGCAGGGGAACCCAAGGATAATGTTTTCAGCATTTGCTGCCCCACAGATTAACTATGAAGCTTTCTAAAAGATCTTTTTAAAAAGGGTCCTTAAGACCCACTCCAGGTATATTGAGTCAGAATCTATGCCAGTGGTGATGAAGGGCTTGGAGGTACTTAATAAGCTTCACAGGTGATTCTGCTGCAAAAAAGAGAATAAATGTCCTCAACTAGGCCGAGGCCACAAGAGAGAGAGGCCAATCGATGAAAGTATCTGGGAGTGTGAGGTCAGACCCGCAAGAGACAGTCTAAGCATAAGCTAAGCAGGCAGCCAGGGCCATGGGTATTTGACTGAGACTCAGGGCAGCAGAAGGCTGAAGTCAGGAAACCAAGCTCAGGAAGCTCTTCTATGTTGGCCAAAGAAACATCAGAACTGGAGGAAGAGCAGGACTCAGTAAGTAATCCAGTATACCTAACCTGCCTTAGACACACCAGATACCAAACTTTGGGAAATGAAAGTAATTCTAGAAGTTACCAAATGGAGGCTGCAACACTGCACCATCTGGAAATATTAAAGAATATCTGGGGCCCTATCCCAGACCTACTGAATGAGAATCTGCATTTTCACCAGATCCCCAGGTGATTTAAAAGCCACATCAAAATCTGTAAAGCACCCAAACCTGGTTCCAGATTATGCTAATGCTGCTAGTCTGTAGACCACACTATGAGAAGCAAGTCTTAACCTAAAATTGAGCTACAGAAGAAATTCAAGGGTTACCACTGTGAGCAGTTTGAGGGCAGGAATTGTGATTACCATATCTCAGAAATGAGCACAGGGTCTTAGTAATTGATAACACAGTCTATTGGATGACACCTCAGAGAGTTGGTTCACTTCCAACTCTACCACTCACATGCCATTGATATTGCTCTTCAGTCTCTCACCTGGAATACAGACATAACTACCTCATTAGAAATAGGAAGACATAGCATGTTATTTTTTGATAACACTGTAAGTGCTCAATAGACAATGAAAGAAAAAATAAGATAATCAGTTACTGATTGGTTGATATATTAATTTTTGGTGTAAAATAGTTCCAAAATTCTGGTGGTGTAAATGATTTCAGTCTGATTCATATAATCTAATGAGAAGACTGAAATCTTAGTGACTGGCAGGAAGACATTCCAGGTATAAGATTTCTAAGAGTATTAATATGCAAGTTCTCTTAAAGTGATGGGTGAAAGAACCTGCTAAAGCAAGAGAATTGTTAACCTTTTTGGAGAAGTGACATCAAAATGATGTTTATGAGATCTCAAACCCCAAACATTATACCTAAGATGACAAATTTTTCATGGCTTATTTTCATTAAATTAAATTTAAATGTATTTACTTGACAACATTTAGACATTTTTGCATTATAGAGTATGGAAAATCTGGATGAGAATCTCTGCCATAATAAACAATACACATTCAAAAAAGCACATTTAGTTTTAGGCAAGTCCTTAAAATAACTTTCTTATTTTTTGTCTACTGCTTTTAAATTTTCACAAAACGCTCACTCCTTCTACCTCATTTATCCCCATAACAACTCTATAGTTGTTGTTTTTCTTAAAGCCTAAAAAACTTTGTTATTCCTATCTGATGTCTGAGGAAATGGAAAGTGATTTTAAGTGCTCAAAGTCACATAGCTGGTTTGTGGCAGAAAGACAGCTAGAGTCAACTTTTCCAATTTCCAGCCATTTCTTTGAACTACCATAGGTACCACTACCACCATCTGGTTGCCACATATTACTCTGTAACCAAACCCAAGTCAAAGCCAGGTCACCTACTCAACTGCCCAATATCCTAATTCTTCCCCCAACCAAGTGTCCTTTCCCAAAAAGTATCAGAAAAGCAACAGCTTCATAAACATAGAGGAAAACCTTATTTATTTTGTTAAAGTACTTTGTGATACAAGGTTCTAAGTATCAGAAAGCAATAGTTTCCTAAACACAGAGGAAAACCTTTTGTTAAAGTAACTTTTCAGTTCTAGAAGACAGAAGTCAAGTTTGGAGGTATGGCTTTATTTAATTTAAAAATTTTCAAATTATGTTGGAACATAATTTTTTAAAAGTTGACTAGTTCATTCATTCACTAAATGCTACATTTGCCTATAGATTTCTCAACTTTCTTTAAAAAAATATTCTAAGTGATTAAGTGAAGTTTTTTTAAAGTGTTATTATGCATTCCCATATTAGATATCAATATTTATTAAAGATCCTAATACTTGGGTTTTGGAAATGAGCACAAATCTTAAACTGACAAATAATAAAGCAATAAGATCTTATTAATAAAGATTAATATTGGTCTTCAAACATATCCCAAGCAGCATCAGCATGTTCTTTAAAAAAATAAAAAACAAAATCACTGTAAAGATCTCAACTTAGTCATTAAACTTTAGAACTAATACTGTGAAATGATTTCCCAAAGATAGTATACATTTTCAAAGTATTATTAAGAGTTCTGGATAGTCTATTGTAAGATTTTATCATTTATGACAGAACACTTATGACAGAATCACTAAAGAAAACCTGACAACTCTAAACTGACAAGTGTAAGAAATTCCAAAGTTGCACCGACAATTCAGATCTACTTCCTTTCATGCCCAGCTTCACTTAATATCTCATTTGGTTTTCAAACCTCCCCTCAGAAGCAATTGGAACAAAACCATGAGCAAGCTCAATCTCCATTTGGGCATGTAACCCTTTTACAAACACAATTACAGCCAAACACTATTGTAACCTGATTTGCATTTGCACTAAGTTACAAAGCACATTGAAAATGCCTGCTATGCATACTACAGACTTATTAGGAGGATATATTGCAGGGCTTCTGTGAACACTAATTAAAAAGGTTTTATCTTTCCCCTCTGGTCCACTGAAATTGTTCAAATGCCTTGTCTGCTACAACTTTGTTCAAAAACAGTTTCAAACATGTGATCAGAGCTAGGCAACTATTTCAGGTGGCTTGATTCTGTTTCCAGGGTGTACAAGGCCGGAGAGACAAAGTTTCAGTCTAAACTTTGAGCTTCCTTTCCTTTGTTATTTTGTATTGCAACCTTAGCATTATCCAACTGTGGACTTTTATCTGTGAATATCTAAATCCTGTCTTGTGGAAAACTAATTACTGAACCACTGAGAGCTTCATAATGTCCTGCATTTAAGTCCTGAGCATCATACATAATGCATAGGCAGCAGTCTCTGCACTCTGATTACAGAACACTGTCATTAAGTGAGCAAATTAAAGATGTGAATAATTCACTGGCTGAGCTTATTGTCAGTGCTGCATTGTGAAATTAGAATTTCTAATAAGTACTGCAATTTTTTTAACCCAATTAACACAGAGAACATCTTGAGACTGATTAGTACAATAAAAATTATTACCTTATTCTTTTGCTTCACAACAGCCAAATTAAATACTGTACTTAATTATGCAGCATTCATTCCTTCTCTGCTTAAAAAAAAGCCTATCATTTTAATAAGAGTTCTAATATTTGTATGTGAGCTAAAAATACAGCACATACATCTGTACCTCACTGTCTTTGCAAAGTTTTTTTTAAGAGTCTGAACATCAGTATTATCACCAGTGGCAGATTATGATGACACTAAATCTATTCTTAAAGCAAATATATTTTCTAAAAAAAACAACAACAAAAAACGAGCACACACAAAATTGACAAAGTAACTAACCTCCCCAAATTGAGTTGAATATATTATCTCTCTCTTTTTCTGATCTTTAGATGCAGATTAACACAGATTTGCCCCCACTATACTGTTTATGATTGAGGCTGAAACATATATTAAACATAATTTAATTGATTAGGAAAAAAATCAAGTATCTGTAAGAGTGGGTCTTACCTCAAATGCTCACTGAGCACACAGTGATCTGCCTCACTCCTGCCAGGCAAGTGGGAAAGTCCAGTTTATGCTCGGCATGATGATCCTACGAGAGAGTGTCTGCTGCCATGTTAAATAAAGAAAATGATCATTTAAACCGGGGCTTTTGTCTCCCAATATTTCCTCCTGCTGCCCCTTTCGCATCAAAGCCCAGAGAGGCAGGCACATCTGGCGGCAGTCCCTGCCCCTGACCGCAGCTGCCTCTGGAGAGCTCCCTCCTTCCTTTCAGCTCCTCTGCATCCCCTTCCTGGGCAACTTCAGCCCCCTAAAATGGGGGAAAGAAACGATGACATTGCAGGCAGAATATCAGATTGTTTGTTCAGCTTCTGCAGCCACCTCCTTCCTGTCTACATATTTTACAGAAAGGGAATGAGAAGAGGGAAACAGCGAAGGTGCTCTGAAAATCAGTCAGACACAATGCAATAGGGAGATGGAGAGCAGGGAAAGGAGAATGAGAGAGCGAGAGTGTGTGTGTAAGGGGGGGTGGTGGCTGTCAGTGCAGATAAATCTGCATATGGAAATTAGGGTTATCCTGGGTACAGTTTTATTTAACTATGATCTACTGTTTTTTTAATTAGACCAGAATTTTAGCAAAGGAAAAGAAGAAGGAAAGTGAGTCTTGAAACCAGAGACAGAAACTTCTAATTCAACAGACTTAAAATTTCATAGCAACTGCAAATAGCAGATCTAGAAGTTGTAGGGAAAAGAAAAGGAACAATAACAACAACCACAAAAAAAAGGACATTTTTTCCTATTTTGTTTAATAAACAAGAAAACCTCCCCAGCTCCAAAAATAAACAAATCAACAAGGAAATTGGGATAAGACTGTAAACCATTTGAAAAGAAGAGGGGAAAACAAACACCTCTCGTGGTCTGTGTAAAATTTTTCCTTAAAAGACAGAAGAATCATATGGGACAAAGGCATTGTCAAAAGTAGATAATTGGCATTACATGTGAAAACCACAAGTAACATATTCTGCATTTTAATATCAGAAGTATAGCATTGTGGCTTAGATGATAAAGAGTCCATCTGCAATGCAGGTTCAATCCCTGGGTCAGGAAGATACCCTGAAGAGGGCATGGTAATCCATTCTAGTATTCTTGCCTGGAGAATCCCATGGACAGAGAAGCCTGGTGGACTATAGTCCATGGGGTCACATAGAGTCAGACACGACTGAGTGATTAACACCTATAGTATGGTTTTTACCTTCCAGAGAGACACCTTTGCAGCTTTGACCTATGGCAAAGTGCTACTGGCTATAATCAGTTTAAGGTTGTCATTCATATAGCCAACTACTCCTTTTGAAGTTCTGGGAGTAAAACAATGAGGAGGCAGAGTGACCAAGACTTCAGGAAGTTGGCTGGTATTCTGGGCAACGAGGCTTCCACCTGTGGTGCTGGTTGCATAGCAGTTTCACCAGAAGGAAGCAAAAGTTAATTCTATAATCTGTGAGTGTGGAATTTCAAGGAATGGACTAATGCTTATAGTTCCCCTACAACACAGCAAGCATTGTAGATGAACATGGCATGGTCTCTGCTCTCAAGAAGCCAGAATTCAGTGGGAAAAATAAACTAAAAATGAGATGAAATTGCAGTTTTATAAACAAAAGAGCAGTTCAGATAGTCTAGATTTGAGCAGTGAGGAGATGTCAGTGACCTCAAACCTCTCCATCCTCACGGCTGACGGAATCCTTCAAGATCAGCTTAAAGTTACTTTGTCTTTTTGAACTTTAGTTTCTTCACCTCTAAAATACCTGCTTTTGAAGTTTGGGATATGAGATAACAGAAATAAAATATCACCTTTTGTCTGGCTCATGATAACAGTTCAAAAAATATCAAATCAATTATCATTTCAGTGAATCCTTCCCCAATATCTACAAGTAGGCTCAGAGGCTTCTGCAATTCTCCCACTGTTCTCCATTATATTATATCCTTGTCATTTTCAGCATGTCTGTCTTTTTACCAGTGGTTCTCAACCAGGAGCCATTTTGTGCCCTTAGGGGATATTTGACAGTATCTGGAGACATTATTGATCTTCATAACTGGAGAAGGAGAATTGCTGTTGGCATCTAATAGTCACAGGGAAGGGATGGTGTAAACAATCTATGATACAAAGAACAGATCCCAAAAGGCCCAAAATGTTAACAGTGTAACAATGAGTCCAACTGTCACCCAGATATTGGTTTCTAATAAAAGGAACCAAGGGTCCTTGGAAAAAAGGATGATTTTAGATCTCGGGCAAGAAATATAATTTTAACAAATATGCCATCTTAATGTAAAGTGTTAATAATAGGGGAAACTGGGTACAAGTGTACAGGAACTCTCTACTATCTTTGCAATGTTTCTGTAAATCTGAAATTGTCCTTAAAAAATGTATTCAATTTTTAAAAAGTCAATAGTGCCAAAGTGTAAATAGTCTGCCCTGTACTATACTATAGGTTTCTGAAAGAAAGGGATAATGTGGTTTTATTAAGTATGTTTATAGGCTTGGGGTGATAGCTCATCCTCAAAGATGACCCCCATAAACCATGGTTCTCAGAATTCTTATTCTTGTGTGCTCCCCTCTACCTGAATCGGGGCTGGTCCTACGCCAGAGTGCAGCAGAAGTGACACTGTGTAGCCTCTGAAGCAAGATTCTCAGAAGCCTTGTGGTTTCCCCCTGAGTCTCTTGCAATGCTTGTTTTGGGAAAGGCATCCACTGGGTAAAAAGTCTGAATACACTGAGATCTCCATACTGTTAAAAAGCCTAAGCTACCAAATGGGGAAGCCTAAGGAGAGAGACAGAAAGAATTAATACTTATGTGTGTGACAGACAGAAACAGAGAGAAATGGAGAGGTACACTTGTTCAAGGCTGTTCCATCCATGCTAGTAGAGAAAACAACACATGTGAGTGAAGAAATCACATCTGACCACCTCTGTATTCAAGCCTACAGATTCAAGACCAGCCTCTATTTGTCTGAAATGGTATGAGATAATGGAGGAGGACATAGCAACCCACTCCAGTATTCTTGCCCGGAGAATCCCCACAGACAGAGGAGCCTGGTGAGCTACAGGCCATGGGGTTGCAGAGTCAGTTACGACTGAGTGATTAAGCACAGCACAGTATGAGATTAAAAAAAAAAAAAAACTATTGAGATAGCTCAGTTTACCCACAGAGCTACAGTAAATCATAATAAATCATTGGTTTAAGACACTAGATTTAGGGGTAGTTTGTTGTGGAGCAGTAGATGAGTGACTGACTTTTACTTAGTAGGTATTCCAGAAAAATGAGAAAGAAGCTTCAATATTGTGGAAAGAAAACAATGGTGGGATTTCTTTTAACATTTTAAACCATTACTGTTAAAAAAAAATTACCAGCTAGAAAATTCAACAAGATAATGGGTTTTGCAATCAGACATAGAAGGGTTTTTAAAAATGTGGCTAATATATAACACATTCAGGCAAAACTAGAGCAGAGAGAGAGTAGAGTAAATGGAGAACAACAGAGATTCATTATGGGGGGTGGCTTGGATATATTTTAACACATGTATTTTCTACTTTCATATGTTAACAATGATTTTTAAATCCATTGAGTGCCAGATATCTTTATATATAATATTAGCTTCACAAAATTGTATGAAATGAATGCTACTTTAACCTTAATTTTACAGATAAGGAAATAGTGTCTCAGAGTAGCTTAAGTTACTAACCTAAGGTCTCCCAGCTAGCATATATGACCAGGATTTTTACCTTGCAAGTCTGACTCCAGAGTTCATTCTCTTAGCACAATCTAAGAGAGAAAGAAGACAAACATAAATGAAATAATCATATAAACAAATATGTGCAAATACAAACTGTTGTAAGTTTTAGAAAGCTGAGTGCAAGATACTATGATCATAGAACAGATACCCAACCCAGTCTGGGAGTTTGGGCACACTCTAAAGGATTGAGGTTGAAGTTGAGGGTGTCATCTGGGTTAGTAACGTCAGGTGCTGGAGAGATAACCAGCCCATGAACCATAAAAAGGCAGAGATGAAAATTGTTGTATGATTGGCTGTTGGTGAACTGTCTTTCTGAGAACTCTGATTTGTAAGGCACCCAGAGATGATTTCTCTGGCAGTTATCATTTTGGTAATGATGGACAGTCACAGTGCGGAGAGTGAGTGTGAAGACATTGGAAGAGAAGAAAAAGACGACAAACTCGGTTTTGTTTTCCTTTATTATAACAACAACAAAATCCCTAAAAGTTGTCCAAGCCATTTCTCCTCCTTTTATCCTCTCTTAAGCAATTCCCTAGATCAGTATTTGACAGAGCTGATTCTTCCTTACATATTTTCTACATTTGGTTTTCAAAACATCACACTTTCTTGGTTCTTCTCCTGGCTATTCTAATCCTTTGTGTTCTTTTACGGAGCCTCCTCTCACCCTGAGCTCTAACTAAGGAGATGCCCAAGGGCTTAGCCCTTGAACTTATTCTCTTCTCTATCTACACTCTTTCTCTAAATTATTTCAACTAAGACCATGGCTCCAAATACCATCAATATGGTATTGAGATGCCAGCTCTTAAAATGTTACCTATAATTCTACCTAGACCTTACACATCCTGAATTGAAGACCTTGTATACAACTGCCTGCCAAAGCATCCAGTTAGATAGATACTTGGGCAGATTCTGGAGCAAGGCTCTCTAGATTCAAATACCAACTTGGCTTTGTCCTAGTTAGCCAAGGGATAATAATGTCCTTGTGCCTCAGTTTCTTCAATTGTAAATGGGTAAATATTATTACTCTATTTCCCAGAGTTTCTTAAAAGAGCTAGAGCATTTAAAGCATGTCTTATAAAGTGTCAAGTGTCTTCCAAGTGGTGTATTGCTACAGATAGGCACCTTCTTCTTTGTGACTCCTTGTATCAGTTAAGGATGTCTCTAGTCATCCAGTTAAGTCAAAAAATTAATCAAGCAAAAGTGAAACTCTTCTCTCATACAATTCACAACTGTTACAACAGTGCATTCTGTCAGCACCACCTTCAAATGTATCTCACCTATATCTGACCACTTTAACACTGAAGTTATTAAATTCCCTCATCTGGTGTATTCCAAGAGCCTTCTATTGGTCTCCCCACTGATCAACTTGCTCCCTATAGTTTATTCTCTCCATTGTAGTTGGAGTGATTTGGTAGGACTTAGTTGTGTTACTCCTCTGCTCAAAACACTCCAATGGTTTCCCATAGTTCTCAAAGTAAAAGTAGAGTCTTGTGGTCAACCGAATCTGATCCTCCCCATTACACACACACTCTAAAACTCAGTCATTTACTACTTCCTCTCTTTCTTACTTTTCATAAGAAACTTGCTTTTGCTCAAATATGTGGACACAACTCCCCAGAAATCCACTTGGCTTGTTCATCACTTCAGTCAAGATCTTGGTTTATATGCACTTTCAAAAGTGAGACTTCTCTGGGTTTCCCTATATAAAATACCATATTTGCCCAGGCATTTTCTAACCCCTGTTTCATGCACTGGAGAAGGAAATGGCAACCCACTCCAATGTTCTTGCCTGGAGAATCCCAGGGATGGGGGAGCCTGGTGGGCTGCCGTCTATGGGGTTGCACAGAGTCAGACATGACTGAAGTGACTTAACAGTAACAGTAACAGTCCCTGCTTTATTTTTTTAAATAGCTCTCACCTGTATTTTTGTTATTGCTGGTCCTGCACCATTACAACTTGAGCTCCATGTGAGTAGGCCTCATGCTTTTTTTTTTTTTAGCACTTACAGCAATGCTTGGTTTTTAATAGATTCTCAGAAAAAAATATTTGTTGAACAAATGAATGTATGTAATTTTCTTCTGGATAGATTGTCAATTAAAGAATTCTTCGAAAGTTGTTTTTTCTTAATCAGTTCACATGTCCCTACTGCTTCCTAGTCTTACTATAGTATATATTTGTTCCATTCTACCCATTAAAGATAAGATCTGGCCGTGGTGTTAGCATCCTAGATTATACCTTCATACCTTCTTAGAGCTGTTGCATATATGTATAGTCTCAACAAACTCTTTATTTTTAAAATTAAAAGCAAATCTCTTCAAAATGACTAAGTCATAGTTTCCTGGGATGCTGCCTTTCTATTCAGGGAGAGAAATCTAATGTCTTATAAGACAGTTTAGGGAAAACAGGATAATTATTATGATACATTATTGGATCCTTGAATAAAGGGTAAAGTGTTGACAGATCACAAAAGGTAACAGAACTAGGAAATTTAAAAGCCTTTAAGAACAACTCAGCTTTTATTTTTTGCTTATTCTCAGTCTCATTCTTATGTTTAATTCTCTCCCCTTTCTTTGGACACATAGTCTATTATTTGTACTTTTTTAGGCTTTTTTCTCTTCTCTCAAGTATCTAGCTTTCTCTGTTTCTATACGTGGTAAAAGGTGATTGTCCCACAGTTCCTGAATCAGAATCACCTCAGATCAAGTGCACAGGCCAGAATAAGCTAGACCTTTTCAGTTCTCATTACAAATCCTCCAAAGAGAGAATTCTTTAAATGGTCAGGGAGGCAGTGCCTTTTACCCTACATATAGCTTCCAAATGGTGTCTAGAAGGTATAGGGGGAGGGACATGGGGCACAAAGATTCTTAAAAAAAAGAAGGTTGTGGTGAAATGAGCAGATAACCACTAAAGGTATCTACTGCAGCTAGAAATCAGATGTAAATAATCATGAGGATTCTTCTTTTCCTCTTAAGTTGGTTTGGTTATTTCTAATATTCAATAATACAAACTTGTTACTTATGCCTTCATTTCCATTTTCCAAACTTAAGTAATTTTGGAGGGTATATTCTCTGTGTAACCACACAGATATAGCATTCATGTGATACATAAATGAGTTCATACTACACATGTAAAGCTGCAACTTAAAAACATCTTAAACACAAAGTAACAGCAAATAGGCATATTCTCTGTTTAATAAATGAGGAGACTTAAGTTAAATAGTAGTTTTTTTTTCCATATGACAACCTATTTGATTGGTCTCTGCATCCTCTAACCCAATATGAAAATTATATTTAATAAGTTCACCTATGGAGAAGGCAATGGCACCCCACTCCAGTACTCTTGCTTGGAAAATCCCATGGATAGAGGAGCCTGGTAATCTAGTGCTGATTAAAATAGAATAAGTATACCCTAGAGCCCATATTTCCCTCCAAATGCAACTAAAAACTCTGGACAAATACAAAAATAAATACGTAAGGCTTCTGAAACTCAAAGAACACCAGGCAGATTGGAGATGAAAGTCAAAATTTAAAGATGAGTATGGTGATAACTTCTAGATGTTGAAGCTGGTTTTAGAAAAGGCAGAGGAACCAGATATCAAACTGCTAACATCCGCTGGATCCTCAAAAAAGCAAGAGAGTTCCAGAAAAACATCTATTTCTGCTTTACTGACTATGCCAAAGCCTTTGACTGTGTGGATCACAATAAACTGTGGAAAATTCTGAAAGAGATGGGAATACCAAACCACCTGACCTGCCTCTTGAGAAACCTATACACAGGTCAGGAAGCAACAGTTAGAACTGGACATGGAACAACAGACTGGTTCCAAATAGGAAAAGGAGTATGTCAAGCATGTATATTGTCGCTGTGCTTATTTAACTTATATGCAGAGTACATCATGAGAAACGCTGGGCTGGAAGAAGCACAAGCTGGAATCAACATTGCTGGGAGGTATATCAATAACCTCAGATATGCAGATGACACCACCCTTATGGCAGAAACGGAAGAAGAACTAAAGAGCCTCTTGATGAAAGTGAAAGAGGAGAGTGAAAAAGTTGGCTTAAAGCTTAGCATTCAAAAAACGAAGATCATGGCATCTGGTCCCATCACTTCATGGGAAATAGATGGGGAAACAGTGGAAACAGTGTCAGACTTTGTTTTTTGGGGGCTCCAAAATCACTGCAGATGGTGATTGCAGCCATGAAATTTAAAGACATTTAATCTTTGGAAGGAAAGTTATGACCAACCTAGACAGCATGTTAAAAAGTAGAGACATTACTTTGTCAACAAAGGTCTATCTAGTCGAGGCTATGATTTTTCTAGTGGTCATGTATGGATGTGAGAGTTGGAGTGTGAAGAAAGCTGAGTGCCAAAGAATTGATGCTTTTGAACTGTGGTGTTGGAGAAGACTCTCAAGAGTCCCTTGGACTGCAAGGAGATCCAACCAGTCCATCCTAAAGGAGATCAATCCTGGGTGTTCATTGGAAGGCTGATGTTGAAGCTGAAATTCTAATACTTTGGCTACCTGATGTGAAGAGCTGATTCATTTGAAAAGACCATGATGCTGGGAAAGATTGTGGCAGGAGGAGAAGGGGACGACAGAGGATGAGATGGTTGGGTGGCATCACCGACTCTATGGACTCATGTTTGGGCGGACTCTGGGAGTTGGTGAAGGACAGGGAGGCCGGGCATACTGCGGTTCAGGGGGTCACAAAGAGTCAGACACGACTGAGCAACTGAACTGAACTGAACGGTGATAATGAGAGATTCCTAGTGTCTTTCCTGTATCTCAAGCTTTGATCCAAGGCTGGACTGAATTGGGAAACTCCACGGCGAGCAGCTGCAGCAAAAGTCCAGGAGAAGCCCATCTTTCTCACTAGAAGATCAGGAAATGGGGCCCCTTCTCAGCCCTTCCCCAATCAGCTGTATTGTCATAGTTGAGGCTGGGTGGGCACCCATAATTTGAAGCTAAAACTCAAATCTTGGAATGGCAGAACAAGGAAAAGTTGCCTCTGTTGTGCAAAGAGTGTGTGGAGTGTTGAACCTCTGGTTAATTGTTGTTTCTCTTTTCTTCTATTGCCTTTTCTGGAGAGGGGCCTTAGCACATGGAACTATGTGACAGTTCAACAAATCCCTTCCTGATAGGACTCCATATTTCTAGCATAAAGAACCAGGAAAAAGAGTCCCTAGAAGCCAGAGAATGTGGGGAAGTACCGTTAAAGAGAGAGCTGGAAGAGATTGTCTACTTCTGTGTGTGAATCAACAGAAGTCTTAGGCTCACCCCTAAGTTATGCGTGTATGGAGCATAACCAGAGGAACAAAGCAAAGATTTTGGGAACTGAACACATATATAAACTACTGCCCAAGCCTCAAACTAATCCCCGAGGGGCATAAGAAAAGGGCAGATCCAGCAGCACAGCAAATCCTTTAAAAACTGAAAACACATTCATCCACAGAAAGCGAAAAAAAAGCTGACAGCTTAAACCTAATTGGACTATTACTTGGGAAAACAACAAATTGAAAAAAACCTCAAAAAAAAATAGGCAAACAAATTATTTGGAGGATTTTAATAGGTTCCCAAAATCTCATAAAGATAAAACTTTAGGAGATATAATTCAAAATTATTGGACATGTAAAGAACTTGGCAAAAATCTGCTCAAATTTCAGGAAAAACACAGTCAAGAGATGCCAAACCTGGAATGACAGATATTTAAATTATCAGACAAGACATTAAAGCAGCTATTATAATCATCCTACAAGAGGTAAAAGTGAACACTCTTGAAATGAATAGAAAGATAGTTTTCTATAGAAAAGTAGAAAATGAAAAAAGCCCATAAGCAGTTTGAAATTAAAAATTATAAATTGTACATAAGTTCATAAGATGAGTGAAAAGGCAGAATGGAGATGATAGAGGGGAAAAAATCTGTAAACCTGATTCTTAATCAGTAGAAACTGTACATTATGAAGAACAGAGGAAAAGGATTGAGGAAAATGAGAAAAACATTGAAAGACCTAATATTCATATAATTTAGTTCCTGAAGGAGAAGGGAAAGAGATTAATGCAGAAAAGAAAATATATATATATATTTAAAGAAATAATGGCTGAAATTCTCCCAAGTTTTATGAAAAACATAAATTTACAAAATTCAGAAAGTCATTGGACTTCAAATAGGATAAATTCAAAAGAAACTATGTTGGGGCATCCCTGGTGGTCTAGTGGTTAAGAATTCACCTGCCAATGCAGAAGACACAGCTTAGATCTGTGGTCTGGGAAGATCCCAGATGCTGCAGAGCAAATAAGCCGGAAAGCCACAACTACTGAGCCCATGCAACCACAACTATTGAAGCCTGCACACCCTGGGGCCTGTGCTCTGCAGCAAGAGAAGCTGCCACAATGAGCAGCCCAGGCACCATAATGAAGAGTAGCCCCTCTCACTGCAACTAGAGAAAGCCTGCATGCAGCAAGGGAGACCCAGTGCAGCCAGAAGTAAATAAATAAATCTTAAAACAAAGGAAACTATGTCACATATGACTGACAAAACTGGAGGAAGCGAAAGTCGAGGGGGAACCTAAAAGTCACTGGAGAAAATTGACATCATATATATAAGGAAACAGGGCTTCCCAGGTGGCGTTAGTGGTAAAGAACCCACCTGCCAATGCAGGAGACATAAGAGATGCAGGTTCAATCCCTGGGTCGGGAAGATCCCCTGGAGGAGGGCATTGCAACCCACTTCAGTATTCTTGCCTGAAGAATACCCATGGACAGGGTAGCCTGGTGGGCTACAGTCCATAGGGTTGCAAAGAGTTGGACACAACTGAAGCGACTTAACATGCACACACACATGCATATGAGAAAACAATTATTCAAACAACTGTAGATTTCTTATCAGAAAACACTAGGGCCAAAAGGCAGTAGAATACCACCCTTAAAATGCTGAAAGGAAAAAACTGTCAAACCAGGACAATATATCTTCTGAAAATATCCTTCAGGACTGAAGATAAATAAAGACATATAATGCCGGGGTCCAGCCCCCTCATGATCCAGGGAAACCCAAAGGAAAAATGGCGTCAGCGATTGATTTAGAGAGAGATAAGGAAAGAATGTTGAAGATAAGAAAATAGAGGAGAGAAGGAGGCTGATATTCCTTGGTTTACATAGAAAGCCAGTAAAACTATGAGACAAGAAGTTTGCCCTGTTCACGGAGGCCACAGGTGCCCTTCCGGTCTCCCGAGGGAGTGAAGACGCAGAACGTCTTCCTATTCAGGTCTTAGAAACCCGGGCAGATAAGTGAATGCAGGGAGCCTCTATGCTCCAAGGGATCAGCCTGAAAAAGAGAGTGAGAGGGAGAGAGAGAGAATGATTGACACAGGGAGGCCAAGCTGCTTCAGTGAGCGAGGCTTTATTTTTCAAAGGTACTTTTATACCTTGCCTTATACATAGAGGGAAATGAAAGATGCAAGGTCATACAGAGTCAGCCCAAACATTCCAGCAGTTTTGCCCTTATTGAAACCAGAATTTTTTCTGCATACCTTTCCCACAAATGATGTTGTGTACGTATCTTCTGGCCTTAGAGGACTGTGAACATTTTATGACCCTCTTTGGATAAAGGCTGCTCAGCTAGAAAGCTTACTTTCCCTCAAAGTGTTTTTTCTTTATATTTCTAATCTATGTCAGCCTCAGAAAATGCCAAACAGAGTTACATTTTTCACAGAGTAAAGGTGCAGTGAGTTACAAGAAAGAACCAATTAGCTCAAAGGTCTGGTGTGGTTAATTTCAAAGCTATACTTGTTTTTCTTACATTCTAAGTTAACTAATGCATTCCCAGGTGCACAGCAGATAAGAGATATGGGAACTTAGCAACAAGCGTTGGCACAATAATGAAATCCTACACCAGCACTACTCTAATAACTTTTAACTCATTGAAATGCTCTATGTTTTAGGCTTTCTGAGCCTCTCACAGTTGGGAGGCTGTAAATAATCCTATCCATAGCTGTAAGAGTCTGGATATAAAAAAGCAAGCTAGAATGCTAACAGACGGGGTTTGATTGGAAATATTGCTCTCATGTCCAGGAGACTTATTATAGCCCTAAGTTGATTTTCTCCAGAGAAAGGTGGTCAGGGATAGTCCTCTGTTAATGTCAGAGGCTTTTGAACTGTGGTGTTGGAGAAGACTCTTGAGAGTCCCTTGGACTGCAAGGAAATCTAACCAGTCCATTCTGAAGGAGATCGGTCCTGGGGTTTCTTTGGAAGGAATGATGCTAAAGCTGAAACTCCAGTACTTTGGCCACCTCATGCGAAGTGTTGACTCATTGGAAAAGACTCTGATGCTGGGAGGGATTGGGGGCAGGCAGAGAAGAGGACGACAGAGGATGAGATGGCTGGATGGCATCACCGACTCGATGGACATGAGTCTGAGTGAACTCCAGGAGATGGTGATGGACAGGGAGGCCTGGCGTGCTGTGATTCATGGGGTCACAAACAGTTGGACACGACTGAGTGACTGAACTGAACTGAACTGAATGTCAGAGGAGTTGGTGAAAGTCATGAAATAGTAAAACAGACAGATTCTGGTTTGGGGGAAATGCTCGA
Source organism: Aepyceros melampus (assembly GCA_006408695.1). Classification (NCBI taxonomy): domain Eukaryota; kingdom Metazoa; phylum Chordata; class Mammalia; order Artiodactyla; family Bovidae; genus Aepyceros; species Aepyceros melampus. Next base: position 20,454 of record SJXQ01005244.1, read on the forward strand.
GAAAGCCTAGGGAGCCCCTTGAGTCCTGAAGCCTTGCTTAACAATTCTCTTCCACGTGACCCTGTCATGGGTGGGATCTCCCATGGTGGCTCCCAGCAAATTAAGATGAAGGTAAACTAAGTATTTATCACCAGCAGACTTACTTTAAAAGAAATGCTAAAGAAAGTTAATTCTTCAGGCTGTAAGTAAATGATACTAGAGGGAAATCTGGAACTTTAGAAATGAAGGAATAACAACATAAATGACAAATGTCTGCTGCTGCTGCTGCTGCTAAGTCACTTCAGTTGTGTCTGACTGTGCAACCCCACAGATGGCAGCCCACAAGGCTCCCCCGTCCCTGGGATTCTCCAGGCAAGAACACTGGAGTGGGTTGCCATTTCCTTCTCCAATGCACGAAAGTGAAAAGTGAAAGTGAAGTCGCTCAGTCGTGTCTGACTAGTAGCGACCGCATGGACTGCAGCCCACCAGGCTCCTCTGTCCATGGGATTTTCCAGGCTAGAGTACTGGAGTCGGGTGCCATTGCCTTCTCCGGACAAATGTCTGGGTAAGAATAATAAACAATTTACTATATCTTAAGTTTAGAAAAGTACTATGACCCTTAAAATAAAAAATCATAATGCTGGGTAAATTTTCAATATATGTATGAAAACTACAACATAAAAGGTAGAGGGTAAAGGAATCTGTACGGTGGTAATTAAGACATACCAGGTGGGTGACCCACAAACTGGAGAATAATAAACTAAGGAAGTTCTCACGCTGTTGTGAGGATTCTAGGCCCCCCATCAGACTTCCTGACCTGGGGATCTCACAGGGGGACTGGGAATCCCCAGGGAATCCGACCTTGAAAGACAGGGGGATCTGATTACAGAATTTCCAAAAGACTGGGGGAAACAGAGACTCTTAAAGGGCACAAACAAAACCTTGTGCACACCAGATTCAGGGGAAAGGAGCAGGGGTCCCAGAAGGGACAGAGTCAGACCCGTCTGTGAGTGTTTGAGGGCCTTCTGCAAGGTGTGTGTTGGCAGCAGCCTGCCCAGGAACAGGGGCACTATCAGCAGCAGTGCTGGGAGGTGTGTTGGCATACGTCCTTTTCAAGTTCACTTTTAGCCCTACCATAGAGCCTGTAGACTCCAGCACTGGGTTGCCTCAGGCCAAACAACTAACAGGGAGGGAGCACAGGCTCCCTATCAGCAGAAAATTGCATTAAAGATTAATTTAGCATGGCCCTGCCCACCAGAGCAAGACCCAGTTTTCCCCATAACCAGTCCCTCACATCAAGAAACTTGCAGAAACCTCTTATTCTTACCCATCAGATGACAGACAGAAGAAGCAAGAACTACAATCCCACAGCCTCCAGAACAAAAACATAATCACAGAAAGCTAAACAGAATGATCACATGCATCACAGACTTGTGTAAGGCAAAACATGGTCCACTGGAGAAGGGAATGGCAAACCACTTCAGTATTTTTGCCTCGAGAACCCCATGAACAGCATGAAAAGGAAAAAAGATATCACACCAGAAGATGAGCCTCCAGGTCAATAGGTGTCCAATATACTACTGGGGAATATAAGATAACTTCATAAAGAATAATGAGGCTGGGCCAAAGCAGAAACAATGCTAAGCTGTGGATGTGTCTGGTGGTGAAAGTAAAGTCTGATGTTGTAAAGAACAAAACTGCACAGGAACCTGAAATGTTAGGTCCATGAATCAAGGTAAATTGGACATAGTCAAACAGAAGATGGCAAGTATGAACATCGACATTTTAGGAATCAGTGAACTAAAAAGGATAAGAATGGGCACATTTAATTCAGATGACCATTATACCTATGCACATGGCCCAAAATCTCTTACAAGAAATGTAGTAACCCTCAGAGTCAACAAAAGAGTCCAAAATGCAGTACTTGGATGCAATCTCAAAAACAACAGAATGACTCAGTTCATTTCCAAGGCAAACCACTCAACATCATAGTAATCCAAGTCTATGCCCCAAACACAGGAGCCAGAGAAGTTAAGTTGAACAGTTCTATGAGACCTCCAAGACCATCTAGAACTAACACCACACCAAAAAAAGATGTCCTTTTCATCATAGTGGATTGGAAGGCAAAAGTAGGAAGTCAAGAGATACCTGGAGTACCAGACAAGTTTGGCCTTGGGGTACAAAATGAAACAGGGGAAAGGCAGAGTTTTTTCAAGAGAACACACTGGTCACAGCACACACTCTCTTCCAACACCACAAGAGACAACTCTACACATGGACATGACCAGATGGTCAATGCCAAAATCAGACTGATTAATTCTTTGCAGCTGAAGATGGAGAAGCTCTACATAGTTAGCAAAAATAAGACCTGGAGCTGACTGTGGCTCAAATCATGAGCTCATTATTGCAAAATTCAGGCTTAAATTGGGTCATTCAGGTATGACCTAAATCAAATTCATTAATGTTTATACAGTGGAGGTAACAAATAGATTCAGGGGATTAAAATCTGGTAGACAGAGTCCCTGAAGAACTATGGATGGAGATTTGTTATACTGTACAGGAGGTGGCGATCCAAACTATCCCAAATAAAAAGAGATGCAACAAGGAAAAATGGTTGTCTGAGGAGACCTTACAAATAGCTGAGAAGAGAAGAGAAGTGAAAGGTAAAGGAGAAAAGGAAAGATCAGTTCAGTTCAGTAGCTCAGTCATGTCCAACTCTTTGCGACCTGATGAATCGCAGCATGCCAGGCCTCCCTGTCCATCACCAACTCCCAGAGTTCACTCAGACTCACGTCCATTGATTCAGTGATGCCATCCAGCCATCTCATCCTCTGTCGTCCCCTTCTCCTCCTGGCCTCAATCTTCCCCAGCATCAGGGTCCTTTCAAATGAGGCAGTTCTTCGCATGAGGTGGCCAGAGTATTGGAGTTTCAGCTTCAACATCAGTCCTTCCAATGAACACCCAGGACTGATCTCTTTTAGGATGGACTGGTTGGATCTCCTTGCAGTCCAAGGGATTTTCAACAGTCTTCTCCAACACCACAGTTCAAAAGCATCAATTCTTCAGCACTCAGCTTCTTCACAGTCCAACTCTCACATCCATACATGACCACTGGAAAAACCATAGCCTTGACTAGATAGACCTTTGTTGACAAAGTAATGTCTCTGCTTTTTAATATGCTGTCTAGGTTGGTCATAACTTTTCTTCCAAGGGGTAAGTGGCTTTTAATTTCATGGCTGCAATCACCATCTGCAGTGATTTTGGAGCCCAAAAAAATAAAGTCTGACACTGTTTCCACTGTTTCCCCATCTATTTCCCATGAAGCGATGGGACCAGATGCCATGATCTTTGTTTTCTGAATGTTGACCTTTAAGCCAACTTTTTCACTTTCCACTTTCACTTTCCTCAAGAGGTTTTTTAGTTCCTCTTCTCTTTCTGCCATAAGGGTGGTGTCATCTGCATATCTGAGGTTATTGATATTTCTCCCAGCAATCTTGAGTCCAGTTTGTGTTTCTTCCAGTCCAGCGTTTCTCATGATGTACTCTCCATAGAAGTTAAATAAGCAAGGTGACAATATACAGTCTTAATGTACTCCTTTTCCTATTTGGAACCAGTTTGTTGTTCCATGTCCAGTTTGAACTGTTGCTTCTTGACCTGTATATAGGTTTCTCAAGAGGAAAGATATATCCAGCTAAATGTAGATTTCAAGAGAATAGCAAGGAAAGATAAGAAAGCTTTAAGTGAACAATGCAAAGAAATAGAGGAAAACAATAGAATGGAAATGACTGGACATCTCATCAAGAAAATTGGAGATACCAAGGGAATACTTCATTGCAAAGATTGGCACAATAAAGAACAGAAATAGCAAGGACCTAACAGATGCAGAAGAGATTAAGAAGAGGTGCAAGAATAAAAAGAAGAACTATACAAAAAAAGAACTTAATGACCCAGATAACCACAATGATGTAGTCACTTACCTAGAGCAAAACATCCTGGAATGTGAAGTCAGGTGGGCCTTATGAAGCATTACTATGAGCAAAGTTAGTGGAACTGATGGAATTCTAGCTGGAGCTATTTAAAATCCTAAAAGATAATATGTGAAAGTGCTGCAATCAATATGCCAGCAAATTTGGAACACTCAGCAGTGGTCACAGGACTGGAAATGGTCAGTTTCCATTTAAATCCCAAAGAAAAGCAATGCCAAAGAATGTTAAAACTACTGTACAATTGTGCTTATTTCATATGCACATGAGCTAGTAAGATAATGCTCAAAATCCTTCAATCTAAGCTTCAACAGTATGTGAAGCAGGAACTTCCAAATGTATAAGCTAGATTTAGAAAAGGCAGAGGAACCAGATATCAAATTACCAACATTAGCCGGATCATAGACAAAGCAAGGGAATTCCATAAAAATATCTACTTTTGCTTCATTGACTACACTAAAGCCTTTGACTGTGTGGATCACAACAAACTATGGAAAATTCTTAAAGAGATGGGAATACCAGACTACCTTACCTGCCTCCTGAGAAACCTGTATGCAGGTCAAAAAGCAGCTGTTAGAACTGGACATGGAAGAATGGACTGGTTCCCAAGTGGGAAAAGAGTATGCCAAGGCTGTATGTTGTCACCTTGTTTAATACCTATCCAGAGTACATCATGGGAAACAATGGGCTGGATGACTCACAAGCTGGAAACAAGATGGCTGGGAGAAATATCAACAACCTCAGATATGTAGATGATACCATTCCAGTAGTAGAAAGTGAAGTGGAACTAAGGAACCTCTTGATGGTGATGAAAGAGGAGGTTGAAAAAGCTGGCTTAAAACTCAACATTCAAAAAACTAACATCATGGCATCTGGTCCCATCACTTCACAGCAAATAGATGAAGAAAAAGTAGAAACAATGGCAGATTTTTTTCCTTGGGCTCCAAAATCACTGTGGACCATCACTGCAGCCACAAAATTAAAAGATGTTTGTGTTTTGGAAAATGCTATGACAAACACAGACAGCATTAAAAAGCAGAGACATCACTTTGCCAACAATGATCCGTGTAGTCAAAGCTATTGCTTTTCCAGTAGTCATGTAGAGATATGGGAGCTGGACCATAAAGAAGGCTGATGCCAAAGAATTGATGCTTTCAAACTTTGGTGCTGGAGAAGACTCTTGAGAGTCCCTTGGACAGCAAGGAGATCAAACTAGACAATACTAAAGGAAATTAACCCCGAATATTTATTGGAAGCACTGATGCTGAAGATAAAGTTCCAATACTTTGGCCACCTGATGCAAACAGCCAACTCACTGGAAAGACCCTGATACTGGGAAAAACTGAGAGCAGGAGGAGAAGAGGGCAACAGAGGATCAGATATTTGGATAGCACCATCGATTCAATGGACACGACTTTGAGCAAACTCCAGGAGATAGTGAAGGACTGGTGTGCTGCAGTCCATGGGGTTGCAAAGAGTCAGACATGACTTAGCCACTGAGCAACAACACAGGTAAGACACATCAGTGGAGGATATTTAGTGTGGCAATCAGTAGACATAAACAAATTAATTTTATATTATTTTAGATTCACATCTTTTTATCTTAGTACTCACAGTTGTTAATTGGAAAACTGAAACCTGGGTAACCAATAATGATGTTTAGTAATGGAGTGTTATTGTTATTCAGTCACCCAGTAACGTCCGACTCTGATACTGAAGGACAGGGAAGATATTGAAGGATAGGGAAGCCTGGCAAGTTGTAGTCATGGGCTCGCAAAGAGTCGGACATGACTTGGTGACTGAACAGCAATGACATGGTGGTAAGATTTTTACATTTTATGTAAAGTGATAAATATTAACTCTAATGAATAGCAAGGAGAGATAAGAAAGCCTTCCCCAGCGATCAATGCAAAGAAATACAGGAAAAGAACAGAATGGGAAAGACTAGAGATCTCTTCAAGAAAACTAGAGATACCAAGGGAACATTTCATGCAAAGACGGGCTCCATGAAGGACAGGAATGGTATGGACCTAACAGAAGCAAAGGCTATTAAGAAGACGTGGCAGGAATACACAGAATAGCTGTACAAAAAAGATCTTCATGACCAAGATAATCACGATAGTGTGATCATTCACCTAGAGTCAGACATCCTGGAATTGAAGTCAAGTGGGCCTTAGAAAGCATCACTACGAAAAAGCTAGTGGAGGTGATGGAATTCCAGTCGAGCTGTTTCAAATCCTGAAAGATGATGCTGTGAGAGTGCTGCACTCAATATGCCGGCAAATCTGGAAAACTCAGCAGTGGCCGCAGGACTGGAAAAGGTCAGTTTTCATTCCAATCCCAAAGAAAGGCAATGCCAAAGAATGCTCAAACTACCGCACAATTGCACTGATCTCACATGCTAGTAAAGTAATGCTCAAAACTCTCCAAGCCAGACTTCAGCAATACGTGAACCATGAACTCCCTGATGTTCAAGCTGGTTTTAGAAAAGGCAGAGGAACCAGAGATCAAATTGCCAACATCCGCTGGATCATGGAAAAAGCAAGAGAGTTCCAGAAAAACATCTATTTCTGCTTTATTGACTATGCCAAAGCCTTTGACTGTGTGGATCACAATCAACTGTGGAAAATTATGAAAGAGATGGGAATACCAGACCACCTAACCTGCCTCTTGAGAAATCTGTATGCAGGTCAGGAGGCAACAGTTAGAACTGGACATGGAGCCACAGACTGGTTCCAAATAGGGAAAGGTGTACATCAAGGCTGTATATTGTCACCGTGCTTATTTAACTTATATGCAGAGAATATCATGAGAAACCTGGGCTGGAAGAAGCACAAGCTGAACTCAAGATTGCTGGGAGAAATATCAATAACCTCAGATATGCAGATGACACCACCCTTATGGCAGAAAGAGAAGAGGAACTAAAAAGCCTCTTGATGAAAGTGAAAGAGGTGAGTGAAAAAGTTGGCTTAAAGCTCAACATTCAAAAAACGAAGATCATGGCATCTGGTCCCATCACTTCATGGGAAATAGATGGGGAAACAGTGGAAACAGTGTCAGACTTTATTTTTTGGGGGGCTCCAAAATCACTGCAGATGGTGATTGCAGCCATGAAATTAAAAGCCGCTTACCCCTTGGAAGAAAAGTTATGATCAATCTAGACAGCATATTAAAAAGCAAGACATTACTTTGTCAACAAAGGTCCGTCTAGTCAAGGCTATGGTTTTTCCAGTAGTCATGTATGGATGTGAGAGTTGGACTATGAAGAAAGCTGAGCGCCAAACAATTGATGCTTTTGAACTGTGGTGTTGGAGAAGACTCTTGAGAGTCCCTTGGACTGCAAGGAGATCCAACCAGTCCATTCTAAAGGAGATCAGTCCTGGGTGTTCTTTGGAAGGAATAGTGCTAAAGCTGAAACTCCAGTACTTTGGCCACCTCATGCAAAGAGTGACTCATTGGAAAAGACTCTGATGCTGGGAGGGATTGGGGGCAGAGGAGAAGGGGACGACAGAGGATGAGATGGCTGGATGGCATCACCAACTCGATGGTCATGAGTTTGAGTAAACTCAGGGAGTTGGTGACGGACAGGGAGGCCTGACGTGCTGCAATTCATGAGGTCACAAAGAGTCGGCCATGACTGAGCCACTGAACTGAACTGAATGATATTTTTCCTGGAGAAGGAAATGGCAACCCACCCCAGTATCCTTGCCTGGAAAATCTCATGGACAGAAGAACCTGGTGGGCTGCAGTACAGGGGGTAGCAAAGAGTTGGGCATGACTGGGTGACTAAGGCTTACTTACTTACTTATTAATGATATTCTTAAAGATTAAGATGTGTACATGTGTACATGTGTACAGTGTGATCCCCATAGAAATTACTATAAGTATGCTACAAAGAGATATAGTAAAAAAGCTAATAGATACATTGTAAATTTAAAATATAGCCAAATGTATTTAAAATAATATTCAAAATATAATCCAAAACACTATAATAAAGAGTAAACATGGGAACAATAATGGCAAAACCCAGAAGGAACAAATAGAAAAGTAACTAAATAATATGACTGTATCACATTAAATGAAAATTATCTAAACACAGCAAGTAAGACATAGACTGTCAGGTTGAATGGAAAACAAAATCCAGGTATATGCTTTTTTTAAACTAACCCATTTTTTGTAAGAGATCCACTAATCATATGACCATATTAAAAGAAAAATCATTGTATTTGTGACAGGAAAGCTGGAGTGGCAATATTAATATCAGAAAAAATAGACTTTGCTGCATGTGCTGTGCTGTGCCAAGTCCAGCTCTTTGCAACCCTTATGGACTATAGCCCACAAGGCTCCTCTGTCCATGGGGATTCTCCAGGCAAGAATACTGGAATGGGTTGCCATGTCTGCCTCCAGGGGATCTTCCCAACCCAGGAATGGAACCCAGGTCTCCCGTATTGCAGGTGCATCCCACTGGAACCACCAAGGAAGCCCAAGAATACTGCAATGGGTAGCCTATCACTTCTTCAGGGGATCTTCCTGATCCAGGAATGAAATCAGGGTCTCCTGCATTGCATGTGGATTTTTTACCAGATGAGCTACCAGGGAAGCCCTTTGTTGCATGTGTGTGCTAAGTCACTTCAGTCGTGTCCAACTCTTTGTGATCCCATTAGCTGTAGCCCACCAGGCTTCTCTGTCCATGGGATTCTCCAGGCAAGAATACTGGAATGGCTTGCCATTTCCTACCCCAGGATATCTTCCCAACCCAAGGACTGAACCCACGTTTCTTAAGTCTCCTGCATTGGCAGGCGGGTTCTTTACCACTAGCAGCGCCTGTAGTGTTTCAAAATTATGCAACACAGTACTAAATAATCAATAGGTCAGAAAGAAAGTCTCAAGAGAAACTGGAAAACATTTTTAACTAAGTGAAAATGAAAATACCACATATCATAATATATGTAATGCAATGCTTAGAGGGAAATTAATAGCACTAAGTGCTTTTATTAGAAAAGAAGCAAGTCTGAAATCAATAATTAAGCTTCCATCTTGAGAAACTAGAAATAAACAGTAAATCAGAACCAGAACAAAGAGAAATAAACACTCAAAGTAAAAGCAGAAAGTAATAAAATTTAAAAAAGAAAAACAAGAGTTAAGCCACACATTAGGAAAACAAAATTATAAATTATGTACATGATAAAACATTTCACCAAAGAACATATATGAATGGACAATGTGTCATGAAAAATTACCACAAGTCATACAGATGACAATAACAAGTATTGACAAGGATACTGAGAAAAGGGAACCTTTAGATATTGATGATGAAAATATAAAACACTGCAGCCATTTTGGAAAACTGTTTTTCAATTTCTTAAAATGTTATACATAAATTTACCTTAAGACCGGAAATTCTATTTTTACTCCATATTTACTCAGGAGAAATTAAAGCATACATCTACATAAAAAAATTGTATACAAATGTTCATAGCAGCTATATGGATAATATTCAGAAACTGGCATGCATGCCAAGTCTCTTCAGTTATGTCTGGCTCTTTGTAACCCTATGCTGCAGTCTGCCAGGCTCCACTGTCCAAGGGATTCTCCAGGCAAGAATATTGGAACAGGTTGCCAAGAAACAAAATATTGATACATACAACATGGATGATCCCAAAATACATTTGCCAAGTAAAAGAAGTCATATTAAAAGGCTGGATACCAAAGAACATAATATATATAATATTCTGGATCAGTAAAAACGCAGGGACAGAGAATCGGTTAGTGATTGTCAGGAGTTGAGGAAGGAGAAGAGAAGGTCTGACTCCAGTGTTTGCATGAGAAAATTTCAGAGGGAGTAATATAGTTTTGATGGTGATTGCACAACACTATGAATTTTTCAAAACTCATAGAATTGGACAACAAAGAGTTAATTTTACTATATGAAAGTATAAGTTAAAGTTTTTTACTGTTTCAGTTATGACTTTTCTTACATTAATACTTTCAACTGGAGAGAATGGAAAAGAAAAGTTCCTTCCATTCTTTCAACCTGAAAAACGATAATTCAACTTTCTTTAACCTATAGATTCCTTGGAGAACAACTATAAACTGATATCACGAAAGTTTTGGATATGTTAAATCTATCCTTAACTATCTATCAAGCTTTCCCTGAGAACTCAGTTGGTGGGGAATCTGTCTGCAATGCAGGAGACCCCGGTTTGATTCCTGGGTTGGAAAGATCCACTGGAGAAGGAATAGGCCCCCACTCCACTATTCTTAGGTTTCTCTTGTGGCTCAGCTGGTAAAGATGCCACTTGCAATGTGGGACACCTGGGTTCAATCCCTGGGTTGGGAAGATCCCCTGGAGAAGTGAAAGGCTACCCATTCCAGTATTCTGGCCTGGAGCATTCCATGGACTATACAGTCCATAGGGTTGCAAAGAGTCAGACCCAACTAAGTGACTTTCACTAAATCTATCTTGGCCTTCATTTTCCTAACATATTGCCCATTCTATGCCATTTGAACTTGGTTTCTAACTTATATATTTCTCTAATCATTTTATATTTTAAATTTTGTCTGAATAATAGAATTAGAGGTTTCCTGAGGACAGGAATCATGACTTCTCATGATTTTTTAACTACCATAGTGATAGAAATGTCTTAGAATGTTTGTAATTCCTTTTGGAATAGAATGAAATGAAATAGGGTGAGTGTTATATGTTGGATAAACTAAAGTAATGGAATAGAAGAGGGTCCCCCCATGCCTCTAATAACTATTATCCTCCAATTCTTAGATAATAAATGTGACACTCAGAGCTTAAGAAATTTGTCCAAGATCATACAACTAGAAAATACAGACTGTGTGATTCAAACTTAGGTATGCTGATCTATGAAGTGTCCTTCAAACAATAATCTCCACTTCAGCTTATCATATAACATGGTGAACAAATTCCAATGGAGCTGAATTGAAAAAGACTGTTGACATCAGAATTTCAACATATCAAGAGGGGGCTACAGTACTTCAGTCTTTGCTTCTTACAGAAGCCCAAGATATTAGATTGCAATGAGAGCTCCCTTAAAATTAACTCATCATATTGTTGTAGAAAGGGAACTGACCTTTGGAGCCCAAAAGTTCTGGTTCCTCCCCTTCCCAAACCTGTGCCTTGTGAAATCTATAAAATTTGGCTTCCTAGAATCAGGAAATTAGATTAGGTGCTTTTTGTTGGTGGGAAGACTCTGAGGCAGAGCTTAAGAGGAAGGAAGTTTATTAAGGAATACTCTTGAAACAACCATCTGTACAAGAAAAGGGAAGGAAAGTAGGAATGGACAGAGGGAGACAATGACTGCAAAGTAATCTCAATGAGGCCTCAGCTAACTGATGGGAGCTCTGAAGTTGAGATCACCCTTCAGAGTTATCCCAACTTAGGGTAGGGAGAAGAAGGGCTAAGCACTTATACCTTCATGCCATTGTTACTGGATTCCAGATGCCACAATTTGGGCAAGCAAGCTCTCTCTACTGAAGGCAGTTCTGAAAACGGCTGACAAGCAAGGCCTGACAAGAGCATTTCAGCAGCTGGAAGGGGAATCTTGGTGGTACACCAAGTTCCATAAAGTGACTTCTAAGATTGCTCCAACTCTGGTGCATCACAGGGATTAACCAGAAAATAATTCCAAGTGAAAAATTAAAAAGGTCTTCAACTCACACACCTCCCATAGAAAACTGAAAATTAAAGAAGATACTAAGCAGGGGGAAGGTGTGTTGTAGAAACATAATTACTTATAACTGCTGGTTTCAGAGGGATAATCTTAAAGCTCCAAGGAAATTTATGACTCTTCAGTTCAGTTCAGCTCAGTCATTCAGTCGGCTCCAACTCTTTGCAATCCCATGAACTACAGTATGCCAGGCCTCCCTGTCCTTCACCAATTCCCAGAGTCCACCCAAACCCATGTCCATTGAGCTGGTGATGCCATCCAACCATCTCATCCTCTGTCGTCCCCTTCTCCTCCTGTCCTCAATCTCCCCCAACATCAGGGTCTTTTCAAATGAGTCAGTTCTTCACATGAGGTGGCCAGAGTATTGGAGTTTCAGCTTCAACATCAGTCCTTCCAATGAACACCCAGGACTGATCTCCTTTAGAATGGACTGGTTGGATCTCCTTGCAGTCCAAGGGATTTTCAACAGTCTTCTCCAACACCACAGTTCAAAAGTATCGATTCTTCGGCACTCAGCTTTCTTCATAGTCCAACTCTCACATCCATACATGACTACTGGAAAAACCACAGCCTTGACTAGACGGACCTTTGTGACAAAGTAATGTCTCTGCTTTTTAATATGCTGTCTAGTTTGGTCATAACTTTTCTTCCAAGGGGTAAGCGGCTTTTAATTTCATGGCTGCAATTACCATCTGCAGTGATTTTGGAGCCCAAAAAAATAAAGTCTGACACTGTTTCCACGGTTTCCCCATCTATTTCCCATGAAGTGATGGGACCAGATGCCATGATCTTAGTTTTTTGAATGTTGAGCTTTAAGCCAACTTTTTCACTCTCCTCTTTCACTTTCATCAAGAGGCTCTTTAGTTCTTCTTCCGTTTCTGCCATAAGGGTGGTGTCATCTGCATATCTGAGGTTATTGATACACCTCCCAGCAATGTTGATTCCAGCTTGTGCTTCTTCCAGCCCAGGTTTCTCATGATGTACTCTGCACATAAGTTAAATAAGCAGGGTGACAATATATAGCCTTGATGTACTCCTTTTCCTTTTTGGAACCAGTCTGCTGTTCCATGTCCAGTTCTAACTGTTGCCTCCTGACTTACATATAGGTTTCTCAAGAGGCAGGTCAGGTGGTCTGGTATTACCATCTCTTTCAGAATTTTCCACAGTTGATTGTGATCCACACAGTCAAAGGCTTTGGCATAGTCAATAAAGCAGAAATAGATGTTTTTCTGGAACTCTCTTGCTTTTTTGATAATCCAGAGGATGTTGGCAATTTGATATTTGATTCCTCTGCCTTTTCTAAAACCAGCTTGAACATCAGGAAGTTCACGGTTCACGTATTGCTGAAGCCTGGCTTGGAGAATTTTAAGAATTACTCTACTAGCGTGTGAGATAAGTGCAATTGTGCAGTAGTTTGAGCATTCTTTGGCATTGCCTTTTTTTGGGATTGGAATGAAAACTGACCTTTTCCAGTCCTGTGGCCACTGTCACTCTACATAGATGCTATTCAACAAACTTATTAATGTAATTCAGGTGGTGGAAATTCTGTTCTATAAAAAGCCAGACAATAAATAGTTTAGCCTTTGTGGACTGTATACTCTTATTTGCAACCCTAACTTAACAGCTGTAGTGAGAAAGTAACCACAAACAATATATCAACTAATGTGTGAATCTGAGTTCCAACAACACTTTTCTTCCAAAAACAGGTGGCAAGCGAAACTTCCCCATGAGTTATAGTTTGCTGACTAATATAATTGAATTACATGAATTTTAACTCGTTCCCTTTCTGAATACCACAGAGCACCATGCAAACCCTAGAACGACCATATGACTTTAATGTGAAAGATAATAAAACCTTTTTCCTGGGAGATCATTTTCAAGATGGATTTTCTGTTACCCAAAATATAAAAATTTACTTTAGATTGAGTGATCAAAAAAAGTTTCTATGAAGGAGAATAGTTTTAGCCTCTGTAACTTAGTGTTGTAAGATAATAAAACTGATGGGTGTTTGTGAGGGCAACTTCTAGTTGTCCATCATATTTAATCTGTTCCCTAATTTTAGACTGGCAGGATAAAGATTGTTATTTCCCAGCTTGCCTAACTTTCCGCTCGACCTGACAGAACTAACTGAAGAATAAGGAAGTACTGAACTGGGTCAGAAACTGGATGAAATGCCTAGGTACATCTGGGGGTGAGTATTATTTTTTCCAAAATAAGCTCAATGATGTAGTATGTGTAAGTGAATTTAGTATGAGCAACTTTTAGAACTGAGCTTAAAAGGATACATGCCCTTTCCCCTTTTTCTCCTTTTTGCCAGGTGGAAAGTACATGTGCTGGCTACAACAGGAGCAGGTCTTATGGACTATGAAATGAACTTAAAATGGAAGCCCACACATTGTATAGACACAAAATATAAGAATCCTGGAATCCTGAAACCATACAAAAGCACCAGGTCTAGACTGATTTCATGACATTCATGGGAAAAGAAGATGCTTTTGTTTATTGTGCCGTGCTTGGATGCTCAGTTGTGTCTGAGTCTTTGTGACCCCGTAGACTGTAGCCTGCCAGGCTCCTCTGTCCATGGGGATTCCCCAGGTAAGAATATTGGAGTGCATTGCCATGCCCTCCTCCAGGGGTCTTCCTAACCCAGGGATTGAACCTAGGTCTCCCACAAACCAGGTAGATTCTTTACTGTCTGAGCCACTAGGGAAGCCCATGAACACTGAAGTGGGTAGCCTATCCCTTTTCCAGGGGATCTTCCTGATCCAGGAATTGACCTGTGGTCTCCTGCATTACAGGCACATCCTTTACCAGCTGAGCTACTAGGAAGATACAGTTAATTTGAGTTTTATGCCATTTGCAGCTTTCCCCAACTCAAAGTATTACAGAAATTTATGTTAAATTGAGAGTTCAACAGAAACCTCTATAAGGGAGAGATTTTAGCTAAGATCTCAAGGAGAAATAGGAACCAAGCCTAGAAAAAGCAAGAGGAAAAAAAAATCAATTCTGGCATAAGGCACAACATTTTGAGACAGGAAAGAATATAGTGTGTAAGAGGAACTGGGAGAAGGCCAGCATGGCTGATGATTTGTTAAAGAGGTGGAGGGTAGACATAGGAAAGGGGTCAGATCACAAATGTTAGGAGTTAGGTTTCACTCTAAGAACAACAGGAGGCCACTGACAGATTTTAAATAACCAAGAGATTTGAACCTCCCCTTGACAAGTGTGAATGACTGCCCCCCAAAGCCTGACTGCCCATGCCATTCCAGCCTCTTTTTAATGTTTTTTAAATTTTATATTGGAGTATAGAAGATTTATAGTGTGTTCATTTCCGGTGTATAGCAAAGTGATTCAATTATACATATACATATATCCATACACACACTACTATATGTAACACAGATAATCAACAAAGACCTACTGTATAGCACAGGGAACTCTATTCAATATTCAGTAATAACCTATATGGGTAAAAAACCTAGCCTCTTTCTATTGGTGTCACTCGAGCCCTTCAGGCAGTCTTCTGAAGTCTTCTTCACAAACTTCCTCCCGAGATCCCTCAGGTCTTGCTCCCTCCTTCAGGAGCCACATCCTGTGCATGTACCCCAGAGGCGTTACAGCTCGTTCCCTCCACAGCACTGTCTCCTGGCTCTGCCACAAGAGTCACACCAGCCAATCTAATGCTCTGCCAGCACGGAGACAGGGACCTGTGTGCCCCCAAACACCAAAAAATACACTTCAGCCCGTTTAAGTGGTTCCTGAAGTTCTCCTCCCTTGACCTGAAGAAAGAGAGGGGAAACACTTCTATGCTTAGTCTCTGAAGAAATCCTCACTCTTAAAAGTCTAGCCCTTAGTGAATTTTTTAATATATATATATATATAAAGGTGGATGATCAGTTAGTGATGATAAAACCAAATTTTGGCTACCTACTTTGCAATAATGATCTATCACCTCAGATAGAATATTGGGTTATAGTTAATATTTCTCTGGGTGATGTCTCAGCTGAAACTGCAAAACTAAGAAAATATAACAACTTTCAAAAAGACCCTCCCAAATACAAA
Source organism: Aepyceros melampus (assembly GCA_006408695.1). Taxonomy (NCBI): domain Eukaryota; kingdom Metazoa; phylum Chordata; class Mammalia; order Artiodactyla; family Bovidae; genus Aepyceros; species Aepyceros melampus. The sequence goes on from SJXQ01005244.1 coordinate 36,175, forward strand.
TATTGATAAAGACAAAAGGCAACATTTCATTCATTTATTCAAAAGTCTTTTAAAGGGCCTACTAAGGTACTATCCCAGATGCTGAGGACATAATGGACAAATCTCCAGCTTATTGCCTAGTGAGGAGACAGATATGGCACAATTACTCTGTGTATATGAAGTATATTATCCTGCATATATATGATATGTATGAAAGTTCTACTTGTATTCTACTTGTATGACCTGAAAATCTAACTCAGGGATGTTTAGGAAAGAATAGAACCTTCGATGTAGTCTTTGAACAGAGAAGCAGAGTACCAGAAGGTCAGAGTTGAGGACTTTGTAAGGCAGACCATAAGACGATATCCTGAGCCAGGCAAAAAAAATTACTGAAGTCTTAGCTAGAAACAGGACTAAGGATATGTAACTTGGGTAGGCATCAGGAAAAGAGTAACTGGGTAACTGAAGAAAAGAGGCAGAGCATGAAGCAGTACACTGTCTGTGGGGTGGAAATTTTTCTCTCTGGAGAAAGCTGTCTCCGAGACAGGCAGATACATCACAGCTCTTTTGCTGTAGCACAGTAAAGGTAATAACATAGTACATATTACTTACACAAATGTAAAAAGAATAATTTATTTTCCTGGACAGGGAGATGTTATGGTAAGATGTGACAGCACAGAAGTGATATATAAGATGTGTCATATAAGAAGATAATCCCACCAGGTAGAGAAGAGGAAAGGAGTGTTGGGCATATGTTGCTTTGCCTGTACAGTATTTCATCTTCCTTCTTTGGTAACAATATTCTGCTTTTGCTTTGGAGAATCACTCCTCTTTCATTTCCTGTTCTCTTAGGGTGATTATAAATTAAGGTGCCCCATTCCCTATCCACTGTCTAACTCTAAATAGAACCATATATTAATACATATGTTAAGAAGCAGGAAGTAAAGAGCATGTGTGCATGCATGCGTAGTTGTGTCCAACTGTTTGTGACCCCATGGACTGTAGCCTGCCAGGTTTCTCTCTCCATAGGGTTATCCTAGCAAGAATACCAGAGTGGGTTGCCTTTTCCACCTCCAGGGGATTTTCCTGACCTAGGGATTGAAGCCGCATCTCTTGCGGCTCCTGTATTGGCAGGCAGATTACCACTGAGCCACCTGAGAAGCCCCAAGTAAAGGGCACAGAACAGTTTAAAATAAGTGTTTTCCAATCCATCTTCATTCTCACAATGATACTCTGATATAGACTAGAATTCAGGGATTGCAAACTGGCAGCCAGGCCAACTTGGCCTAGAAATGTGTTTTTCTTGACTCGTGTAATGTTTTTCTACTGTGTTTATGTGTCTTTACACAGGGTTTACAATCTTCTGATTACCACATACTTCAACACCAGTAGTATAGTGTTAGTCGCTCAGTCATGTCTGACTTTTTAAAACCCCATGGACCCCAAGTCCATGGAATTCTCCAGGCAAGAATACTAGAGCGGGAAGCCATTTCCTTCTCCAAGGAATCTTCCCAACCCCAGTCTCCTGCATTGCAGGCAGATTCTTAATCTGCTGAGCCACCAGGGACCTTCTGCGTTATACCAGCCCTAAGGTCGCAGGTAGACATGAAAGGTCAGACTGCTCATATTGTACTATGTCGGAAGCTTTACTTACATTTTTATGTAATTGCCCACAACAAGCTTATGAGGTACAAATGGAAAATGAGACAGGCTTTGAAATCAGACCTACCTATAGAATCATCTTGAGTCTTTCTACCACACCTAAAACCCAATTCAACAATACCGTCACTCATTTAAGATCCATTCAGTCTTTTAATATCCATTCACTCTTTAATATCGACTTATTGAACATCCTCAAGAAGCATTTTTGAAGGTATAATGTTATGTAAAAGCAGACATGGTTCCTCTTCTCTTGAGCTTACATTGTAGTAAGTGTTTTAGTCACTTGGTTGTGTTCAAGTCTTTGCGACCCCATGGTCTGTAGCCTACCAGGCTCCTCTGTCCACGGGATTTCCTAGGCAAGAATACTGCAGTGGGCTGCCATTTTCTTCTACACGGGATCTTCCTGACCCAGGGATTGAACCTGGGTCTTCCACAATGCAGGCAGATTCTTTACCATCTGAGCCACCAAGTAAGTAGTGTAGGATATAAATATTACCAATTACATATTTTACTGTAAAGTTGCACCTGTGGTGAGTCCTTCCAAAGTGAGCTCCAGGGATACCTATAATAGAGGGAGTTGGTATAATTTACAGAGATCATGGAAGACTTCTCTGAGGGTTAGATATATGAGAAGAGATCTGAAGGATGTGCAATAGTACTGTGAAGGGGAAGGAAGCACATTGGAGGCAGAGAGAACAACATGTACACAGACCTTGCAGAAAAGTGCGTGCATGCCACTTCGCTTCAATCATGTCCAACTTTTTGGGACCTTGTGGACCATAGCCTGCCAGGCGCCTCTGTTCACAGGATTCTCCAGGCATGAGTACTGGAGTGGGTTGCCATGCCCTCCTTCCAGCTTTTCCCAACCCAGGGATCGAACCTGTGTCGCCTGCATTAGTAGTAGGATTCTTTAGCCAGTGTGCCACCAGGGGAGTCTTCAGTGTCTTATGTTGTTGGTCAGTTGCCCAGTCACATCCAACTCTTTACAACTTCATGGACTGTAGCTCACCAGACTCCTCTGCTATGGAATTCTCCAGGCAACAATACTGGAGTGGGTTGCCATTCCCTTCTCCCGACCCAGGGGATCTTCCCGACCCAGGGACTGAAGTTAGGTCTCCTGTACAGCACACAGATTCTTTACAGGCTGAGGCACCAGGGAATCCTATTTCTTCTATAAATGATAGTGTTTTTCTCTTTATATACATTGAAGCTCTGTTATTTGATATATATACAGTGAATATTTTATCATCTTGATGAAATTAACTCCATTTCTGTGAGATTCACTCTATTTTTCTTTAGCCTGGACTCTACTTCATGAGCCTGAACTTTATAAGTTACATCCTTGCCCTCTGCTTTTAAGTTGGGTTTGGCCACCAATGATGAGGGACGCTGCTTGGCTATCACATTGCGGAGGGAAAGAGATTTTAATATAGGTGTACCTTGGCAATATTGTGGGTTTTGTTTCTAAACCACCACAATAAAGTGAGTCACACAAATTGGTTTCCCAGTGCATATAAAAGTTGTGTTTACACTAAACTGTAGTCTATCAAATGTGCAATAGCATAATGTCTTTAAACAATAAGGTCTATAATTTAATTAAAAGATACTTTATTACTAAAAAAGTGCTAACCATCATTTGGGCCTTCAGCAAGTCATAATCTTTTTGTTGATGGAGAGTCTCGCCTCAGTGTTGATGGGAGCTGACTGATCAGGGTAGTGGTTTCTAAAGGTTGGAGTAGCTGTGGCAATTTCTTAAAATAAGACAAAAATGAAGTTTGGCGTGTTGATGACTCATGAATGATTTCTCTGTAGCACAGAATGATGTTTGATAGCATTTTACCCACAGTAGAATGCCTTTCAAAACAGAAGTCAATCCTCTTAAACTCTGTTGATGCTTTTTCAGCTAAGTTTATGTACTAGTCTAAATCCTATATTGTCACTGCAACAATTGATTAAGTTTGCTGTCTTACATGGGCCTAGTTTGTGGCACGCCAAAGGAATTATAATAGTATCATCAACACTCACAGATCACCATAATAAATCACTAATTGAAAAGTTTGAAATATTGTGACAGTCACCAAAATGTGACAGAAGACATGAAGTGAGCAAATGCTATTGGTAAAATGATACTAATAGACTTGTTAAATGCAGGGTTGCCACAAACCTTCACTTTGTAAAAACACAGTTATCTGGGAGGCACAAGAAAACAAACCACCACAAAAATGAGGTCTGCCTGTACCTAATCCTTTAGCTCCTTCCTGTTGGGTTCAGGTTGACATTGGCTATACTCCTTCATTATTAAGGTAGCAAAGGTGCCTATCAGATGGATGGCATCTCCAACAGCAGTTAAGTCTCCTTGGATCTGGCAATCTCTTTTCCCTTACCTCTTAAGTCTAAAAGTAATCATGTCTCTGATCAGTTCTGGGAGCTTCGCCATCACTTTTTGTTTCCTGGTAATATCACCCACCTCTTTGTAAAGTGCCCTTTCATTAAGCACCTTACAACTATGTCTCTTGAGCATGCCATCTGTTACCTGCTGCGGGTTCATAAGGATACACCACCTATGAAAGTAGTAGCTTAAATTATTTTAGATAATTTACTAATTCTTTACACTCCACTCACTTGTTTAACCAAATTGACTACTCAACAACAGACACCTGAAAAAGGAAAAACGGGTCTATTTTGCTATTACACCCAGGACAAACTATATTTGGACGAAAGGGCAATGGAGAATACAAAAATTACAGCAGGACATTTAAATGAGAAATTCCCATGTTTCTTGAAACTGAAGACGGCTGAACGGTGTTATCTCTGATTTAGACTGAAAAGTCTTTACAAAAGTGTTCAAGGTTAAGTGTCTTAAACCTGTCCAGTTAATGTTGTTAAAGGTGGTGGGGGGGAGGCGCGCAACAGTTTTTATACCGAAATAAGTTCCATGTGACCTACTCAGTGTTTCCACCCACTGGAGTAACCTCATTTTTGCACCTGCCTTGTCCATAATCCATGAACAAAAGGCATCTACAACCTCGACAAAGCAGCTGCTGGGACTAGCCCAGGAACTAGAGCTCAGGCGCGGCCCTCAGACACCCGCTTGCGACTGGCTCCAGTGGAGCGCTCTTTTCTTAACTTCGGCCAGACTACAAACCCCGCGGTCCCTGAACCTCGTTTACCTCAGCCCGTTTCCTTCTTAAGTGAGGTTCCGTCTTCCGGCCCAAAGTACCAATTAAAACTACCAAAGGGAGGGGGAAAAAAACGGAAGGTAAAAATGCAAATAGCCTTACGGAGTCCGGGACGGGAAGATTCTCGCGAGAACTTGCGGAGTGCCGATAGGTCCCTCAGAGATCTCGCGAGCGCACCTCCGGGGGCGGGTTTCTCCGTAGCCCCGCCCTCCTTGAACGCGGGCGTCTTGGCGGGAATTTCGTCTGTTTGTGATCTAGACCCCCACAGACTCGCTGGCTCTGGCCGGGACCGCCGGGGCGGATCTCGGGGACTCAAGAGTGCGTAGGTACGACGTGCACCAAACCAAGGGCGCCGGGGTGTGCAGTGCACCGGACCCCCTCGCCCTGTGGTCGGCCCGCGCAGATCGCTGCCTTGTGCGGTCCTGGCGGGACTTGCCCAGGCGGGGAGAGCGGGGATTTGCTCTGGGCTCTCTGGATCCACTCCTGGAGTCGGCCGGGAGCTTGCAGTACCGACACTGCGGGGAAACTGGCTCGGTGCGGTGTAGTAACTTAGCGGACGGCGCAGGTCTAGTCGAGCTCTGGGCTTGAGGCTGAATCTGTCCTGCCAACTTTTTTTTTTTTCCTCCCCCACTTCACCCTGTACTGGGCTGCAGGGTCTGACGTAGAGGGGATTTTTAAGTTTCTGCCACAGCCAGTCTGGGACGCAGTCTAAATTCTGACAGCCTTGATCTGGGGGAGTCGGTGGGCAGGGGCGGGTTGGCGGGGTATATATTTATTGAGGATTTATTTCGCTTCTCGTTTTTTTCCTGTGTGCTAGGGTAGGGGACGTTTGGGGAACTTTCTGAGGTCACCCCAAATCTTGGCCCTCCCCACCTCCAGGAATCACATCACAACTTCTTTGGAGCCCTACTGATAGTCATTAATGAACTCCAAAAATTTCAGGCAATGGTAAACAATGGATAACTGTCCCCCTGCGTCCACGTTTCTGACCGACAGCTTGGAACTGGAACTGGAGACAGAATGGTGCAATCCCCCTTGCTTTTCTTGTGATTTTGACAACAGAGGAGGAGGAAAACATTTTTCCGGAGAGTCCTACCTTTCCAGCGGAGCTCTTAAGCGGTAGGTTAAAAAAAATCGGAAACTGTTTTTCCCTGTTCAGAGTTCAGGAGTCTGTTTAGGTATGTTATTTAATTAAGACTTCAGTCAGTTAAACTTTAATGTTCATGAGACACCGTTTTTTGTAAATCAGCTCGAATTACCGTACGGATGCACGTTTATAGTTCTGTTGGTTTCTTGTTAGAGCATACACATACCTGAAAGATTTTTGGAAGGATAATTTCCTTGCTACCTGCTGTTCACTTACCTCACCGCTGCCTCAGCTTTGGAGTAGGGAGCCAGACGCTAGATTTACCTTTTACTTAAAGTGAGTTATAAACTCTCCGGGCTTTTTGAAGTGGAACATTTTTTTTTGATGCCCCAGAGTCTTCTAATTCTGTATAGTCTTATAGGTCTTTTCTTTTTTAACTTTCGAGTAAATGCTCCAGATTGTGTAAATTCACAGAAATAGTCTCCTTCCACTCTCTTGTTTGAACAGTTGTTTATTCATATTTCAGTAAAACTGTTATTGAAATATTTTGGAAATACCTGCTGAGGCAGTTTTATTCAGAACAGAAACCATTGTTGTTGATTTTTACAGTTGTACCTTCTTTCAGATCTTAAAAGATGTTATTCAACTTGATTATGCCCTTCTTTAGACATGGCTCAGAATAACTGTTTTAAAAATTAAATATCCCCTCAAAGGGTGAAATTTTACAACTGAAGACCACTGTTGAACACAGATGAAAGTATGTTCCCTATGAAAAGTATGTTCCACCTTTTTCCCTCAAGTTATAGTGCTGTTTAGTTAAACTTTTGTTTTTAAAAAATCATATATAGGGTTGAATTCTATATATAGCTCATTTGTAGTATTAGTGAGATACAAGGTACCAAGGCATTACCTGACTTTTAACATTATTGCTGACATGTCTTTGTTATATGGATTCTAATGCCAGAAACTCCTGCTATAGTATGAGATATAGCATACATTTTATGAAATTGAATCAGAATTTTTATTTCAGAGTAATTTTGAATCTTGATCCTTTACCAACTAATTTTGAAGAGGATACAGTGGAACTATTTGGCATTGAGTGGGTTACTGAAACAGCATTGGTGAATTCATCTAGAGTTCTCTTTCATCTATTCAGGTATGTTTTGTCTTTTTTAAAAAAAAACCGCCATTGAGTGAATAGGCTGTTCAATTTTTTTTTTTTTTTTGCTATTCAGTTTTAAGTTACATTTCTGGGTGGTTTAATACTAACATTACAAAAACACCTGTAGCAGTTTGATTGCTGCTCATCTGGTTATCTTATCAGTAACAACACATAAGCAGTAATGCTTGATGGAGTAATGGTTTTAATGAGTTCTTTAGTGGTTTTGCAGAATTTTTATTCTGTTGTATTTGACATGGAGCTTCTGCAGTGGCTCAGTAGTAAAGAATCTGCCTGCAATGTAGGAGACGCAGGAGTCATGGGTTCAGTCTTTGGGTCTGGAAGATCCCCTTAAGGAGGAAATGGCAACCCACTCCAGTATTCTTGCCTGGGAAATCCCATGGACAGGGGAGCCTGGTGGGCCACAGTACATAGGGTCACAAAGAGTTGGACATGACTGAACACACACACATATTTGACATCATTTGTTGAAAACAAATATTTAAGGCTTTGAAGTATACCATAACTTTGGAAGAAAAATAAAATACTTCTGTTGCTTTCTGTTGTTCAGTCGCTCAGTCCTATCTAACTGTGACACTGTGGACTGTAGCACACCAGGCCTCCCTGTCCTTCTCTATGTCCTGTACTTTGTTCAGACTCATGTCCATTGAGTCGATGATCCTATTCAACCACTTCATCCTTTGTCCCCCCCTTCTCCTGTCCTCAGTCTTTGCTAGCATTAGGGCTGCTTAATAGACATAATTTTTCAGTAATCTTTAGAGAATGAACTCACACTTTCCAGACTGTGTAATAAAAATATGATTAATCTGGACAACATTAAAAAATGTTAATGAAAATTTTAAACATACTCAAATATAGAGAGAATAGCATAGTGAACCCTATGTTTATTCCTCAGTTATGATAAACATAGTGAACCCTATGTTTATTCCTCAGTTATGATAAACAACCCTCCCTCAGTTATGATAAACATCATGGTTTTATCACATTTCCTTCTGTCCCTTTCCTTCTACTACTACTAAGTCACTTCAGTCATGTCTGACTCTGTGCGACCCCAGAGATGGCAGCCCACCAGGCTCCCCTGTTCCTGGGATTCTCCAGGCAAGAACACTGGAGTGGGCTGCCATTTCCTTCTCCAATGCATGAAAGTGAAAAGTGAAAGTGAAGTCGCTCAGTCATGTCCGACTCTTAGCGACCCCATGGACTGCAGCCTACCAGGCTCCTCCATCCATGGGATTTTCCAGGCAAGAGTACTGGAGTGGGGTGCTATTGCCTTCTCCGCCCTTTCCTTCTACCTTTGGCTTAAATATTTTTAAAGCAGATTCCAGGTATACCATCTCACCCTTAAATACTTCAATATTTATCTCTTAAAAGTATGAACTTAAAAGAAAAACATAAACATTACTCATTATCACAATTAAATTGAAATGATTCATTATTACTTAAAACCCAGTCCATAATTCAGATTTGAGATTTGGAATTACTTATCAAAGGCAAATATTGTCTCAAAATACATTAAGAATGTGTATTAAGAATGGTAATTCTAAAGTTTACCTGAAAGCACAAAAGATCCCAAATAGCCAAAACAATCCTGAGAAAGAGGAACAAAGCTGGAGTCATCACGCTTTCTGATTTGAAACTATATTACCAAGGTATAGTAAACAAACATCATGCTTTTGGCATAAAAACAGACATATAGATGAATGGAACGAATTGAGATAATGGAAATAAATCTACACTTAGAGAATTAATTTATGGCAAAGGAGCAAAGAACATAAAATAAATAAAGGGCAGTCTTTTCAATAAATGGTATTGGGAAAATTAGACAATCACAGGTAAAAGACTGAAACCAGGCCACCATCTTATACACAAAAATTAACTCCAACTGGATTAAAAGCTTGAATATAAGACCTGAAACAATAAAATATCTAGAAGAAAATAAAGGCAGTGATCTCATTGACATCAGTCTTAGCAATGTTTTTCTGGCTCTGACTTCAAAGGCAAGGGAAACAAACAAAAAATAAACAAATGGGACTACATCAAGCTAAAAAACTACACACAGCAATCATCAAAGTGAAAACGCAACCTACTGGAGGGGAGAAGGCATTTGCAAGTCATCAATCAGTTCAGTCGCTCAGATGTGTCCGACTCTTTGCCAGTCATATATTTGGTTAATATAAGGGGTTAATATTCATTTAGCTCAACAACATCAAAAATCTGACAAAAATAAGCAGAGAGTCTGAATAGATATTTTTCTAAAGAATAGTTGGAGACAGCCAACAGGCACATGAAAGGATGTTCAACATGACTTAAGGAAATGATGTCACCTCACATCTGACTGTTATCAAAAAGAAAAGAAGTAACAAAATGAAGAAGATATGGAGAAAAGGGAACCCTTGTGCCCTGTTGGTAAGAATGTAAATCACTGCAGCCACTATGGAAAACAATATGGAGGTTTTAAAAAATTAAGATAGAGCTACCCTATGACCCAGCTATTCCACTTCTGGGTATTTATCCAAAGGACACAGAAACACTAATTTGAAAAGATGTATTCATCTCCTGTGTTCATTATAGCATTATTTTTAGTAGTCAGGATATGAAGATATAGGAACAACCTATATGTCCTTCGATGGATGAATGGATGCAGAAATTTTAAATGTATATATGTATACATTTATATATATATATATTTAAAAAATTATATATACATATATATACACAATGGAATATCATCAGACTTAATAAAGAATGGAATCCTGCCATTTGCAGCAACATGGATGGACCTCAAGGGTATTATACATAGTGAAATAAGCCAGAGAGTGACAAATACTGTGTGACTTCACATGGAATCTAAATAAAGCAAATGAACAAACAATAAAACAAACTCATAGAAGCAGAAAACCAGTTAGTGGTTACCAGAGGGGAAGGAGTTGAGGATGTGGGTGAAAAAGGTGAATCGCGTGAACTGTATGGTGATGGAGAGTATCATGTGGCAGTGTACATAGATGTGGAGTTATAGTGCTGTTACTTGAAACTTGCATAATTAAAAAAGAATGTATACAAGATACATTTAAATGAAAATAGAAAGGTGGAGTGATTTCTCCTCTTAACCCTGATCCCATAGGACCTGTGCCATGTTACATGTTTTGTTGGGAAAACAGTCTGAGTGATTCTATATAATCTTAAACATTAAAGAATGAGTTTAGTTTTATCCAGGATATAGGTTATAAATATGGCTCCGTCTTTAGGGAGTTAAAAAAGGCAACTAGGAAGAGAATGGCAGGAGAAGATTATTGTGAGAAATTCAAGTGGAACATCATAAATTAAAATTTTCCCTGATTAGTCTATATTACATAATCTATTCCTTTTCAGAACTCCTATTGTGTAATTATATGACACAGTTTAACATTTCCTATGTAACTGTTAACCTAGGATGTTTAATGTAACTATGTTAAACTTCTTACAGACATAAATAGTATCTTCTTGATGTTGAAATCTATGATATTTAATTTTTGAGATAAGTGTATCTCTTAGATGTTTTAGGGAGGACAGACATAAATAGGCATGTTTTATCTTCTCTCAAAGTGTTTACTACCTGAAGGTGATGCTAATAAACATTCATGAAGCATCAAACATTATTCAGGAATGAGAGGCATTGAAGCTGTGTAAAAGATTTGGAAACACTATCTGTAACTAATTGTCACATACTTTAAACTATTCAAAAACTAATTCTTACCCTACATTTTTTAAATTAGCAACAGCTATACAACTTGGAAACCTTATTACAGGCCAGCTGTGATTTTGGTAAGTTTTAAGTGTGTTTAAAGACAAAAAGAAATGGCTCTCTCTTTCAGTGAATTGTACATGGGTCTATGGTGTGTCATTGGATATCATCATAATGTGGAGGAAGTGTTAGTTCAGAAGTTCAGGAGACCGTTATATTTAGTGTTCAGGAAAAGTATGACACTTAAATTTTGCTCCTATATGAAATTTATAGTATTTTTCCAAACCTGCAAGTAAGATTGTTTTAAGGCCAGACATCTCTGAAGGGAATTAGTGACTTGCTTTGGGGGTGGGGAGTGTGGTGGGAATGTAAAGTGCCAGACCTCATGCTACCTTCTTGTTTTCCTTTGCTGCTTTCCCTTTTTGTTTTTATTGTGGGGTAATTGGTGTAATTAAGGTAGTGAAGGGAATTGAAGGGCGGTGTGTTTCAGTACAGGCCAGCTGCCTCTCCTTTGAACAGTTTCAGTTCAGTACAGACTTCAGAATCATGACTGTGTGATCAGCCTGGGTTCTAGCCCTAGCTAATTGCAGACCTCATACCAGGTAATAGTTCCCACCTCGCAGAGTTCTCGTGAGGACTAAACGGCACAATGCATGTTAGGTGCTTAGCCTAGGATCTGTTGTTATGCCTAGCAACCACACATCACGCGAAACACACCTTTGGTCAAAAAAGTGTTTTATTAGCTTAGGAGGCAAGGGAGAGAAATGCATCATGAGGAACAGTTGGGGCCTCTCAGCAAGCGGAATTAGGGAGGGGCTTGTGTAGGATATGGGCTTGCGCAGACTAATTTTGGGTTGAGTTTAAGAGGCTTTATTCTGGATTTGAATCTGCTAAGAGGCTGGAGCAACTTGGTGACAGCGTATGGTAATTTTAAATTTTTCTTTAGAAAGTGGAACAAGAAGGAGGCAAGGGTAGGTTCTAGTTAGTGATGAAGTGATAGTCATCTTAGCTGGAAGAGGGGGATCTTCGACTTTGTTTTTGCGTGGTTGTGTCTGCCCTGTTTCTGTGTGTGTCAAACACGATTACTGAGGCGGTTTGTTTTTTCTTGTTTCACCGAAATCATGGAGTGACTTTGTGTGATTATTTTTGATAATGTATGGCTTTTTAATTTCATTAGGAAACTTCATGGCCTTAATTGTTGTCTGCTGCCAGGGCTGTTCTGCTTTCTCAGTTGGTCCTCAGTAAATACTGAATATTCCTGTTCTGTTGTCACCCAAGTCCCTCCTTCATGTGCAAGGTGCTGATGAATCAAAGAGAAAAATTATGCTACTGAAGTTTGCAGTTGAGTAAAACAGATAAACAAGCATAATTGGCATGGTAAATGGAAAAGTGTAATAATAAAGACATGTGCAAGTTGCTACAGGAACCGAGGGGTTTATCTGTTTATGTGCGCGTCTCTGAATGATACCAGATCTGGGGCTTCATGGATGAGGAGGACTTAGCCAGGCAAAAGCTTGTGGAGAAGCGTTAGGGATAGGCTGAGTTCAGCTATGAAACAACTTTGTGACAAAGACATTTGACATGTATAAAAACAAAAGCTGGGAGAAAACGGAGTTAAGTGGTGATTATGTAGGTTGGACTATGTTATGTTAGGAATTAATTTTTGGAAGGGAGGCAATTATAGGTGTCTTTGTAAGCAGTGCCAAAAAGTCATAATTTTACTTTTAAACCCCTGGGGAACCTCTGCAAGATTGTAGTGGAAACAGCGAAAATACCTTTACTATAAAGAATGACAATTAAATTGGGTTTGTAGAAGGCATTTATTATGCAGGATTATTCCTTGAAAAGCACTTATGAACCTAAAATCACTACTGGGTCATTTGTTGAAGTGGTTACTTGTTACACTGACATTTTGGCCCCTTTAGTTGCTTAAAAAAAAACAAGGACAGAGTTATTGGGCAGGTTAGCAATATTGAAGACTAACCCTACGTCAACTTGGGCTTCCCAAGTGGTGCAGTGGTAAGAAATCTGCCAATGCAAGAGACTCGGGTTCGATCCTTGGCTTGGGAAGATCGTTAAAGTAGGAAATGGCAACCCGCTCCACTGTTCTCATCTGGAAAATTCCAGGGACAGATGAACCTGATGGGCTACAGTCCATGAGATTGCAGAGTTGGACACGACTGAGCACACAGCGCACACACACATCAGCTTACCCCTCCCATGCAAGCTGTACCAGGGGTTTGTTAGCAAACTCCTGTAAACCCTTGGCCCTCAACCCTCTCCAGAAAGCCCTTACGGTCAGTTACTGATGTACACATGGTTCTTGTTCTCCTGTTGATTATACTCCAAGGATTGCTTTCTTGTTGAGGCAGAGTAGTATACATAATATAATATTACTATTTTTTTTACTGCTACCTGGTATTAAATATAGCTGTTAATGTTACTTCTTTTTTAGTATTGTATTTTTTTGTCTCTAGACATTTCATCTGGATTTTTTTTATGTTTTCCTTTTCTGTTCTCGTATTTTTTTTAATCTGTCTTTAAAATATGAAGTATATCTACAGCTGCTGTTTTTAACTTTAACTACAGATTCTTTCATCATTGTCATTTCCAGGTTTGTTTGTGTTGACTTTTTCCTCATAGTTTTAGGATATATTCTGCTTTTTTGAACATTTAGTAATTTTTTCTTGTATGATGGACTTTGTAGCTTTTATATTGCTGCTTTCTGAATTTTCTTGTATTCCTAAAACTAGTGTTGAATTTTGTCCTGGCTTACTGTTGAGTACTTGGAATCCATTGGATTTTTGAAGCTTGTAAATTTTGTTAGGACTTTTAAAAAGTAGCCTTTAGTCTAATGTTAATTCAGCTTTAGTAAGGCTTCTGAGGATTTTTTCTGGTTTATTACTTTTTTAAAATTCTTGGTGGGAACTTAAACTGTTCCTTGATCTTCATAAGCTTTGTAGGGAATTGTTTTGTGGTATTTTTCTCTGGCCTGCAGATCAGTACTTAGTCAAAGACTCAAAAGGTTCTTTTTTGTGTAGCCATTTTTTTTCTTCTTTGGTACTTTTGCCCTGCAAATTTAGACTTCCCTAAACTAGATCTCATGTTTTCTCAAATCAGTGATCTTGGCTCTGAATTCTCTGCCCCTGTGCTGCAGCCTGGAAGCTGTCTTCAGTGGGAAGCTGGTATAGTCTTGGAACTCATCTCCTCTCTGGATTAGCAGTCTTGTGTTGTCTTTGTCCAGTGCCTGAAAAACTCTTGTTTTATGGATTTTTTTTTTTTTAAGAATACTTAATACTTAAGTTTAAGATGAGAGATGAGTAAATATGATTTCCTTTACCCCGTTTTGGCTAGATGCAGCAGTTCATAGCAGTTTTTTTAAGAGTACTGCCTTTTTGGGCTGAGAATTATGACACTGGAGGATTCTTATGACTTTTGTAAGCAAAGTAGAATTAAGCTGTAGAAGTGCATTGCACTTGTTGATACGTAGATACATGCACCAGAGAAGGCAATGGCACCCCACTCCAGTACTCTTGCCTGGAAAATCCCGTGGATGGAGGAACCTGGTAGGCTGCAGTCCATGGGGTTGGTAAGAGCTGGACATGACTGAGTGACTTCACTTTCACTTTTCACTTTCATGCATTGGAGAAGGAAATGGCAACCCACTCCAGTGTCCTTGCCTGGAGAATCCCAGGGATGGGGGAGCCTGGTGGGCTGCCGTCTATGGGGTCGCACAGAGTCAGACACAACTGAAGTGACTTAGCAGATACATGCACAGTATGTTTACACTTACAATGTTGTTGGTTTTGCCACAATGGTATCCATGTTTGCTCATTTGAATACAAATTTTAAACTAAGTTTTTCTTTATGTTTAATATGAATAATAATTTATTGCCTATAGTAAGGGGTTTTGTTTGTTTTTCCTCCTTTTCCTGCCTCTATTATTTCGGCTCCTCCTCAAAAGTGAAAGTCACTTAGTCCTGTCCTACTGTTTGCGACCCCATGGACTATAGAGTCAGAGAAGGGGGCAACACTCCGTTACTCTTGCCTGGAAAATCCCGTAGATGGAGGAGCCTGGTGGGCTGCAGTCCATGGGGTCACTAAGAGTTGGACACGATGAGTGACTTCACTTTGACTTTTCACTTTCATGCATTGGAAAAGGAAATGGCAACCCACTCCAGTATTCTTGCCTGGAGAATTCCAGGGACGGGGGATCTCACAGAGATCACACAGAGTCGGACATGACTGAAGCAGCTTAGCAGCAGCAGGACTATAGAGTCCATGGAATTCTCCAGGCCAAAATACTGAAGTGAGTGGCCTTTCCCTTCTCCAGGGGATCTTTCCAACCCAGAGGTCAAACCCAGGTCTCGCACATTTCAGGATGATTCTTTACCACCTGAGCCACAAGGGAAGCCCAGGAATACTGGAGTTGGTAGCCTATCCCTTCTCCAGTGGATCTTCCCGACCCAGGAATTGAAGCACAGTCTCCTGCATTGCAGGCGGGTTTTTTAGCAACTGAACTATCAGGGACGCCCCTTCCTCCTCAGATCTATTGCTAATAATCAGGCTCCTCGAGTCTCTTCTCTGTACATCTTCTCCTACATGTACTATCTTATCAGTTCCTTTATTTCTAAATGGTAACAACACCAGAAGTTGAAACATTCCAGTCTCCTTTGCATTCCAGGCTTTGCATGTCAAACTGCCTGACATCTGTCCTTGGATTGCTGAATCCAAGTATGTCCATGATGTCCTCCAAAACCAGCTCATGGTGCCCATGTTTTCTCCACTTATTACCTGGTGCTAACAGTTGCCTATAAGTTATTCTTGATTCTTTCATTTCCTTTAAACTCATATCTAATCCATCAAATTCCCAGTAGGTTTATGATCAAAGTATACTTTCAATCTATCCATTTTCCTGTGATCTCTTGAATTACTGCTACAGGTCTCTTAACACATCCTCCTTAGCCCTTCTACAATCTTGAGTACAAACCTTCCTTTAAATATATATCAATTCCTATTCCTCCTAAATCAGAACCCAGTGAAAGGTCATCTACTGTATTAGAATGAAATCAAAACTCATAATGATTTGTAAGGCTGCCTATCACTTATTCCTGTTTTTCATTCAGTCTGAACCCATGCCTCTTTCCCTTACTTCAGTATTTACATCAGCAAAGATTATCTGGGTGGTTACTATGTGCAAAACACTCATAACCACTTTAGGGAAAATGAGTCAGCCAGAAAACAAAAGCAGAGAAAACATGAAAATTATAGGAAAGTGAGGAAGAAGGAAGACTGGTAGCATATGGTTTCAATGAACCAGGTGTAGGGAATACTTCTGTAAGGGCAAGTTAATTGAAGACAGGTGGTATTATTGGTTTCACTGGTGACCTTAAGAGCAGTTTTTTTGTGGGGGCGGGGATAGTGAGAATCAGTTAAATGAAAATATAGAGAATTTCAGCTTATACAGCTTACAGAATTTTTTGTCACTGATTATTTAAACCATGATTAACATTACCTATTTTGGTTTTAGGGAAGATATCAACGCTACATTGCAAAGCACACAATATTAGGCAGCTCTGCGTGACATTTCTTCATTATGTTAAAGTTTTCATCTTCAGGTAGGCTGTCAGATGAGTAATACGAATAATACATGAATTTCTGAATGCAAATTTATCCAGACTCTAATTGCCTTTTGGATCTCATCATGTTTTAGGTCCCTGCAAGTACACAATGCTGAAAGTCATGTTCCTGTCCATCCCTACGAGACTTTGGAGGCACAACTTCCCTCAGTGTTGGTTGATGAACTTCATGGGTTACTCTTGTATATAGGACACCTATCAGAACTTCCCACTACGAATACAGGAGCATTTGTAAATCAAAACCACACTAAGGTTTGATTTGTTACATTTAATTTTTGTAAAAAAGTATCAGTTTTTGTTTTCTTCTCACGTAATATTCTTCTCACGTAATATTCATTCAAGAATGAGGGAAATTAGTCAAGGGTATAATTATTGGACCAGACTGCATGAGTTGAAATACTGGCTCCTCGTTCTATTAATTATGTGCCATTGGGCAAATAGCACCTCTTGCTTCAGTCTTCTCATCTGTGTAATTGGTTTAGCTTCCTGGAGTTATTGGGAGAATTGAATAAAGTAAAGTGCATAAGTGCTTAGAAATCGTTTATGTTGAATCACTGATAGCTATTCTAATTTGTAACAGTGCAAATGCTTAAAAGTTTCAAAGCAAATAAAATAACCTTTATGTTCTGAAATTTGTATCCTCTCTCCCATTGATCAAGGTATGGGCATACCCTATTATTTTATCGGAAGATTTAAGATCATTACCTTTAAAAAGTTAGGTTTTCAAAACCACATTGTTATGTTTTCTGGCTTTTGAGATATTTTCAGAATATGAATGTTTTGACCATGCCTGCCATTTTTTTTCTATCTGTGATAATTATTCTGTCTGAATTTTGGCTTTTAAAAAAATTGTATTATTAGCATGACCCAGCTTGTGGATGTATTGAACAAATTCTCCATAGGAAAATGTGAGCTTCTGTGAGTGAGAGATTATAATTCCCCATGGGATTTCCTGAGTTCTTTCTATTCTCTTACTTCACCAATTCCTTCAGCTTTTAGGAATGAGTCTTTGCCAAAATACTTAACGTACAATAAAGTGTTTATATTTCTGTGAAATTTAACAATTAAAAATCCAACTTTTCAAGGATCAATTTATGTGATAATAAAAGTAAATAGAGTTCCAGCTGTTTTCACAGGTGAATACATCTAATCCATAGAAAGCGATTAGGTAATTGTTTTTAATCATGTCAATTAATAAAGATTCATTGATGGATTGTGAGGAGGAAGGTAATTTTCCTTTTTAGTCTTTGTAAATTGGACTGGCTTTTATTTTCTGAATATCCATTGAATGCTTAAGAAAAATAAAAATAATTTATCTAGAAGCAGAAATTAAAAGATGCATGCAAGTCTTCAAACTAAGTTTTACATTTCATAGGCTTTTAATTAGACGGACTTGTTGAAAATATAGGTTACTTGAATGGAATCACCAGTACATAAACAAAAAAGTCATACACTGAAATACTGTTCTGAAACATCAGCAAAACTAAAAAATCATGAAATAGCATCTTTCAATACTTACCGTATTTCTTATGTTTTGCTTTTTTTCACGCAAGAAAATGCTTTAATTGGTATTCCTAGTTGAACATCTGTCTTTTATTCTTTTTAAGGGACTTTTTAAAATTAGTAGTAGTATTTATTGGTATTATGTATTACAAATATTTTCATTTATCTTTTTCAACAATTAAGCTGACTTGCTAGGTATATCATTTTCTTCTGTAAAATTATATTTATCAATTTTTTCTTTAATATAATTCCTATGCTCTTGTAAAATATATACTTTTTTAAACATCTCTAATTCATCTTTTAAAAAATATTTTGAAGTAGGAAATCTAATATCTTGCAAATGAATAAGTTAATCATCCTGACTGTTACTGAATGACCCACGCTTTCCCCACTGATTTGAATGTGTGTCCACTTCTCTCTTCCTATGTTTGTAGTTTATTATCTATTCCTGAGCCAATGTTCTTTTACTAGTGTTTTGTTTGTTTGATAAGGCAAGATCCTGCTCCATCATTCTTAGATGTCTTAATAAAAAAGTACAAATCATTGTATTTTAGTGAATCAAAATGTTGATTGGAGAAAATTTATTGATAACCTGCACAGCACAGTAAAGAGCACTGGCTTTTGAATCGAATAGAATTAGGTTTGAATCCTAAGTAATGAATTGAGGGGTAAATTTCTTCACCACTTTTAACTTTAGTTTCTTTATGGATGTGACAATAGTGTCTTAAATGATTTAAAATTTCTTCTTAAAATATTTTATGGATGTTCCTAGGTATTTATTACATTTAAAACCATATTTCCTGGCTAAAGTCTAAAAATCTTGAAAATGGTGTTTAAAAAAAATTCACTTACTGGTTTGCAGCTGTAGTAGAATATCTCTTGGTTGGTAGCTACCTTTACTATGCAAGTCTGTTCCTATGCACCCCCATGTCTTCACATGGTTCCTATGCCACCCTCTGTCTTCAACATCAGTTAAGAGTATATCCTATATCCTGCTTTTAAATATCTCTGGTGAAAAAAATCCTCTTAACAAATAAGACAGAGGTTTCCCTTGCACTTTTGAAAGTGGTAGGTTAACTTGTGCTTAGGGAAGATTATTATGACATGCTATAAAATACCTAATGAAGTGTTATGAATTTTCAGTCACAGTTGATAATATCATTCACAGCTTTACCCACCATCATGGCATTTACTACATCTCCACCTAGATATCCATTGGCTGGTGCTGGAAATTCTTCACATGCTTGGTGAAAAATTGAGTAAGTTTATAGATTTCTGATTTATGTCCTTTTTTTGAATCTAAACATGTTTAAATTGTTTAAGATTATACAAGTAAGTGCTTTATTTATTATTTTTGATCAAACAGTAACGAAACTAGAAAGTGAAGGTCTTAACTTCTTTTTTCTAGAGATAACCACTGGAAAGAATGGTCCATTTATCCATCCATCCATACTTATTGTTAGTATACATAGATAGAAACATATATAGGTAGAATTTTTGTTTTTGTTTCTAACCACACATGGTGTCATATTCTGTGGAGGGTTTTATTTAATAGTGCTCTTAGAGATCTGTTCACGTTAGTACATACAGTTTTACTTGGTTCATTTGCTATAGATCTTATGGACCTATCATAATTTTAGCCAACTCTTTTTTCATATTTCTGTTATTTCTGTTTATTTTAATATTACAAATTACATTTCACTGAGCATCCTTGTGTGTATATACATCTTTGAATACTTGTGCAAGTCATTTTGTACAGTAGGTTTTTGGAATTGAAGTAGCATATTGTACTTCTAATGTTGTATATGCACTCTGGTGTTGTAGAATAAGTTTCCCCAATTTTATACACTTAACCATGAGCATATCTTTGCCTCATACTCTTGCCAGTAGTGGCTATTATTATTTCTATTTTTTGCCAACTTTTATGTGAAAAATGATATTGAATCTGTTTTGCAATTTCCTAGTTATCAGTGAAGTTGATCATTAATTTTATTGTCTTTATATTTGCTTTATTAATTTGTTCATTATATTTTGCAAAACATATGTTGCATTATTTTTTGTTTCACTCTTTCCTGTTTTTCTTTAATTGAAGTAGTTTGTATATATTATGGATGGTAAAGTTTTATTTCACATGTTGCCTATTTATTGGTCTTGTTCTTTACAAATATTATCTAGTTGTAAATTGTTAATTATTTGGGTTATAAAGACATTCTATACCTCAGTACCCGTTTTTCAAATGAATTAATGCAAAAATACATATATGTATACGTGTGTATGCGTGAGCACTTACGTGGATACATATGAACATAGAATTGTATACACAAATGTCATTTCCTCTCTCATGTCAACTCTACTTCAGATAATATTTTTTTAAAGTAATAGGTGAAAAAAAAATAAAGTAATAGGTGAACTTACTCTGAAACAGGTACAAATTTTGGTATCTGTTACCTTGGTTTGCTCTATTTCATGCCAAAAAACAATTACACATGGTTAGTTTATCAGCATTTGTTAAAAGAAAAATATTTGAAAGGCATTATTGGTTAGAAATATAGGTAAAGATTTTCTAGTATTTACCTTCTTGTATTTTTTTTTCTTTTGTTGTTGCTCTTTAGATGGCCATATTAAGGAAAGAAAATCCTTTAAAATCCTATTAAATGGTACTTGGGAGGATTGAAACATCACTGCTCATATAAGAAAGGAATTGGTTTCACATTTAACTTTTATTTGCAGAAAAAAATTTCTTTTCACTGTTTCTGTTGCAGTTTTGTTATGTTAAATTAAAGATGTACAGTCACTTTCTTCCTTCTGAATTAGTAAAATTGCTGTAGTTTTAAACAGAATTTATTTCATTTTTAGAACAAGTTGTATATAGTCATCAGTTTATGAATCTGGCAGGTGACAATTTAACCAATGTCAGCTTATTTGAAGAACATTGTGAAAATCTTCTTTGTGATTTAATAAACCTGTCCCTCAACAGGTATGACAAGGTAATGCCTTAAGAGTTTATTTGTATTTTTGGGAAATAATGACAATAGTCAGTACTTAATGAGTGTGGTTTGTTCTATAAGAATTTAACCTAAAATGATTGACTTGTTAATTCTTCTAATTTATATTACTTGTATTTGGGAGTTGGTTGGGAAAAGAATTTGAGTTAAACATTTAAAACAGGCTAGAATTAGTGTTTTAGAGCTTTTTAAAAAAAAAAAAAAAACAATTTTCTATTGGTCAAATAAATAACACAATGTTTACGATGATTGGAAATTTCTCTTCAAATAGAGACCAGCCCTTTAATAATCTATTGTTATATATAACAAAATAAATGAGTACTTAGCTAAAGTTAGTTGACACATTTAAAGAGTGGTTTTGTTTGCTTGTTTTCATAAAAGGTCTAGAATTGGGGGACATTATATGTTTTTACTAAATTACTTATTGTAGTGCTGAAATGGCAACCCACTCCAGTATTCTTGCTTGGAGAATCTCATGGACTGAGGAGCCTGGTGGGCTGCAGTCCATGGGGTCACAAAGAGTCGAACATGACTGAGTGACTTTACTTACTTACTTAATAGTGCTATGGTATACATTTCTTTTCAGTCAGTGGAAATCTGTTGACTGTCTAAACTTAAGGTTACAAGCATAACTGTTACCTATGGGAAACTGGGATTTTTAATTTTTTAAAATTTAGATCATGTTTTATGTGTCTAAATCTAGTCTGTATTTATAATGTAATTAGTAGGTTAACTAGATATGATAGAGTAATATCTTGATGGTTATTTTACTATGTTAGAAAATTGTATAATATGTGAAATAATGAACACATTATGAATTTTAGAAGTCTGGCTGTCCTTGAAAATATAGTGCATATTCTCTGTATGCCACTTGAGGGTATATTTAGGAGCATTGAGAGTATCTTTGTTACAAAAATGATAAAATTGTCTAATCTTTATGAATTCCTAATAAGTTTGCTTAATTATAAAAAATTTTAGTCTCAATTACAGTGAATTTAAACTTATTTTCTAATCATTTTCTTAGAAATCTTTTTATTTGGTTGATGGATTAGATCAAGGTTTGGAAACCATGACCGTATAGCCAAATCTAGCACATCAACTTTTTGTAAATAAAGTTTTACTGGACACATTCCCATCCTTTTCATCCATTGTCTGTGACTAAAGTTGCAGAACAATGGCAGAGTTAAATAGTTGTAACAAAGGCTATTTCACTATTAAAGACTCAAATATTTACTGTCTAGCCCTTTACAGAACAACTTTGCTCTCTGTTGGACTAGATGACTAAAGCAGGTTTTTTTTAAGCTGGGAATAAATTCATTGTGTACTTTTGTTTCTACATGGAAATTTACTTTAAAAATTAATGAAATGGTATGTTTTTTATAAGCAATTTTATGTAATTGAGCATAAATTTTAAGTCATCAAAATCAATCTTTTAAAACATTTGAGGGGAGATATGTGGCATGTAAAATTCTGCTATCTTGTAATTTACTCTTTTTGGTTCTTTTCTGAAGGTTAGGCCTTCTGAGGCATTAATGAGTCACCATTGCCCATGTCCATGCATTAAAGAATTATGGGTTCTACTCATTCACCTCCTTAACCACAGAAGTAAATGGTCTCTCTCAGAAGTAAGTTATAAAACTGTTAGTTATTGTTACTAACCCTTATATTGAATTTATGCAGTTGGTTTGGCAAAGAAAAATCTTACAAAGTTGTTTTCTTTATAAATAGCACTGAATACTAAATACTTACTGTATTTTTAACCCTAAATTTGCAATATGAAAATTCTAGGACAGGTATGAGATTTGACTTATAATTTTATCTTCTCAAGTTCTCTGTTTCTTCTATCAGGAATCTGTTAGCCTAAAATACTTTTAAAATGCTCTTGTAATTCAGGATTCATTTAGTCAGGAAATGAGGCAGATTTAGATTTATTAATCAATTTTACAGTATCTATTTCAAGGAGGGAGAAAGAAAAACACAAAGGGGAAGGTGGCAAATTTTTATTTTACCTCACTTTGAATCAGGTCTTCAGAATGGGACTTTATTTTATTTCAAGTGTTCTGAATTAGGGGGAAAAGAGAAATAGCCATATGCAAAAGTAATTAATTGTGAAATGATACTTAAAGTGGTTTATATGTTCTTATTCATTAGGAGTTTAGAATGATTTCTTCCTATATACATTTTCAAGACTTTATCCTTAAACTTAAAAAAAACTCCTCTGTAGCTCTCTGAGTCAGAAGCTCAGCTGAACTTTAAATTTCTTTAAAGACGCTACAAATTCAGGGAAAAGTAAACTGAAAGAACAGAGATACCATTCCTATTAGAATGACCAAAATTGGGAACACTGACGACTCTAAATGCTGTTGAGAATGTGAAACGATAGAAACTCATTCATTGTGGTAGAGATATAGAATGGTAACTGCCCCTTTGGAAGACATTTTGCCCTTTTCTTACAAACCTTAGCATGGTCTTAACATATTGATCCAACAGTTGTGCTCCTTAGTATTTACCCAGTGAAAACTCATGTCAGCACAGAAACCTGCACATAAATGTTTATAGCAGCTTCATTTATCAATTATTTTATAATTGCCAAAACTTGGAAGCATTCAGTATGCTTCAGTAGGTAAATGGATGAACTGTGGTATATTCAGACAATGGAATATTTTTTAGCACTCAAAAGAAATGAGCTATCAAGCCATGAAAAGACATGGTGGAGATGGTATTGATTTAGTCACTCAGTGGTATCTGACTCTTGCAATCCCAAGGACTGTAGCCCACCAGGTTCCTCTGTCCATGGGATTTCCTAGGCACGAATATTAGAGTGGGTTGCCATAGGAACCTTAAATGCATATTACTAAGTGAAAGAAGCTAGTCTGAAAGGTTATACAATGTATGATTCCAACTATATGACATTCTTTAAAAGCCAAAACTGAAAACAGTAAATAAAAAGATCATTGGCTTCTAGGGGTGGGCAGAACATTGGGGACTTTTAGGACACTGAAAATATTCTGTATAATTTTAATAATTTAAATTTTAATAACATTGGAGACAGAAGAGATTAAAAGCATTCTGACAGAAAAATGCTGCTTTGAAAAGAATGGCAATTAGATTGGCAGCTGATTTCTCAACAGCCATAGAGGCCAGTGGGAATGGTATCACCATTTTACTAAACAAACTAATTTTGAACATACAATTCTTCATCCAGCACAATCTTTCAAGACTTGGATGAAACAGTTTTCAATGAAGCAAAATTAAAGGGAATCCTGAAAGATAAATTTAGTAGAATAATAATAATGCCTAAGTGAAAAGGAAGGTTATTTGAGCTATAGGAAGGAAGAGAGTGGTAAATGTTCTGTATAAATTATAATTGAGTGGGGTTAAAAAATAAAGTACACAGTAATACTAGCTTATAAATTGGGTGGGGCATAAATGAGAGTGTTTTAAAGTCTTTGTTTAGTCCAAGAGAAAAGCAAGATATGTGAACTTACTGAGATATTTAAATGTATGCTGTTGTTTCTAGGGTATCACTAAAAGAAAAAGTAGATTATTTAACTTACAGCCTGATGAAGGGGAAAATTGTGAAATTGTCCGCCCAAAGGAAGGCAGGAAGAAGGTGTAGATGGAAAAAGTAGGTGTATAAATAGAAATATAGAATAAGGTGGTAGATTTAAAACTAAATTTCAGTCATTACAGTAACTGCAAATGGACTACTAATTGCTCATTTAAAACATATACTGTCAAAGACTGTAAGCTGTTTATAAGAGAATCTAAAACAAAGTGCAGAAGAATTTGGAATTGATAGTAAAAGATATGAAAAGATATATATCAAGTTATCAAAGAATGGAAGCAAAGCTACTTAAGAATACAAACACATAAAAAAAGATGATGCCAAACAATGTCTAAATAAGGCTTGTATATTTAAGTGGCAAAACTTACAAAACTAGGGAATGATACAGTAGTCAGAATAATGGTTATCCCTGGATGGGAGAAGATGTGATTGTGGGAGTTGCAAGAGCTAGTCATTTTCTAATTTTTAACCTGGGTATTTTTATTATTCTCTAAATTTTACATATGTGTTTTGTATTCTTTTGTATTTCCTTATAAATACGAAGGAAAAAACCCAAATCAAGGTTTCTGGATCAGTGTCTGAATTTAACTGAATCATAATACCTCTGTTTCCATAGTCATTTTGAACTGGTTGAATAAACTACTCAAAACACTTTTTGAAAAATCAAATGACCAAAGAAGATCTGTGCCTGTAGTCCAGCCCAGGGACCCATTGGGTTTTAGTTGGTGGATTATTACTCATGTAGCATCATTTTATCAGTTCGATCGCCATGGAACACCAGATGAAATGGTAAGGTTTTATTTTTTTAAACTTTCTTCAATTATTGTTAATATATTTTTTTGGTAAACAAATTAGAAAGTGAGCAGAAATAATAAAAATCAGATTATAATCTTACAGAAATAAATTTAGCTTTTGAAACTAGACATGCTGTATCTTTCTAAATCTTTAAAAAGTGATAACTAAAATCTCTTAAGATTGCCAAAGGGAAAGCATCCATCTCCAGAAAATGAGTTAGAGAATTTTTGGGGGAAGATACTTTAATCTGTTAAACAACCGTGAAGTTTACTTCAAATAAAAAGACAGATTTTAACTAGTATGTTAATTTCCAGTTAGAAACATTTTTTTTTCATTTAAAAAGCGCTATGAAATAAAACCAGCTGGTTGATGTATTCATTTGAAACCTTATTTGTATATAACTTATTACATCTTCAGAAGTAGTATAGTATTGTATAAACCATTAGTTCCATAAAGTAAGCATCTAGAATCTTGAAACCAATGTGTCTATATTTTCAAAATTGGTCTTTTTTTCTGGGGATGATTACAAAGCTGTCTGATCAACAGGCCTACTCTGTGAGCTTGTAAAAATTCAGATTTTTTAAAATCTGGAGATTGTGTTTTAGTACTATAATCTGGTCTGGAGTTTGGGAATTCTTATTTTTGAAAAGCTCTGTGAATCTCCATCAGGTATGGAAACCACTGCTTTATGAAACATGTTCCTTGATGGACTTCACATATTTTTCTCTTTTGGAATACTGGACAGAGCCCAGAAATCATCCATGGAATCTGAGGGTCAGTTAGTATTGACATAGTGTTGTAGAAATGAAAAGGGCCTTAAGAGGGCCTCTAAGTATCCCTTAGTAATAAAGATCCTTTAGGAGAGCCCAAGATAAAGTAAGTTAAGTCAGAAAGTGCTCTGACAAGTCCATATACTGCTCAGTTTCAGTGTATTTAAGCATTTTACTGACTCTTTGAGAGAGAATAATAGAATGAGCTTCTCAGAGAAAGATCGTATGTCCTTTGTTTATGCTTGTGAGTCCTTCCCATACTAGTGTATGGAAAATGATAAATGCTATTATTACTGTAGAAGTGCTCTTATTGAGTATCTTAATGGAGTTAATATGGTTATATTTCGCTTCTTTTAGTTCTTAAAATACTAGAACAACAAAGAACTCAAAAAATTTACCTGTAATTCAAAGGTCTTTGCATAAGCATTTTTATTTCTCTTACCATAATTCTTCCAAATACATAGTTCTGATTTTAAATCATTATAAATGAATATGGCAATTAGTTAAGCACTTCGTGAGTTCCTGTTGAGTGGCTATCATAATAATAGGTGCCCATGACAGGATACTCATGAAATAAATTGTGCTGCCTCTTCAAGTAATATGCTTTCAAGTTATTAATGCTTGCTGGAACTGCCATTAACACTTACTTCAATAAGCAGTGCATTGCAGTCGTGGTTGATGTTGACCCCTGCATACTCCCAGTATGGTAGGTAATCTAGCCACATTAATATATATCATTACTATTACTATTGTAATGTTGAATTTTACTGGTACAACCCTCAGTTGCCATTGCTGAAATCACTTCTGTTTCATACAGAGAACTCCATAGGACATTATTGCTTTTATTAACTCTGGATCAAGATAGTGAAAGAATTGTCTGTATTTAGAATAGATTAACCTATGTCTTTTAATATTGCCAGTAGTTCTTTTATGATTTGCTTTTGTCAAGATACATATTTTTTTAATGTTTAAAATTATGTAGAAGTTCTAGAGAGATTTAGAGGAAAGAGAACCATCTGTTAGTTGCTCAGCCGTGTCCGGCTCTTTGCAACTCCATGGACTGTTGCCCGCCAGGCTCCTCTGTCCATAGAATTCTCCAGGCAGAATACTGGAATGGGTTGCCATTTCCTGCTCCAAAAGAGGGCCAGAGTATTTGAGGAAAAAACTACTTTTATATAATAAAAATAATAAAGATGTGTCATATATGTGTATATATGTCAAATAGATTCTGCCTTTATTCATGAGTCCTAAAGACTTTCAAACATTTTTTGATTTCTTAATAGCTTTAAAAGAAAAACTCAAACTCTCCAATTAATGATAGTTTTCATTAGGGTTGATACCTTTAGCATTTTGCATTTGCAAAGTATTTAATATCTCAGAGTGACTATTTGGTTTTTATCTCAATGAAGTGTTATGAAGTAGGCGAGAGATTAGTATTATATCCATTTTACAGGTAAAGAGACTGAAGTACATCGTAGTTGTGTATAACAAAAAACAGTAGCTACTAAAATAGTTGCTACTAAGAAAAAATAGCAACCTATTTTTTATTACTTAGATAAACTCGATATTAGGGACTTTCTTAGGACTTCTCTTACGAATAGGTCTCTGGGAAGCTAACCAGGTGTATCAATTTGCCAGGGAGAATCCCAGTTTGTGTCCATTTCCCCCTCATTCCACATCTGGTTAGTTTTTCCCCTTTTCTCAAAAGTTTCTCAATTTGGTTTATAAATCATATAATTCTTTTAATCTTTGATCATAAGGGCATATTAACTCATTCTTTCTGAGATTATATAGGATGTTAATATGTGTCTGAGATCTACTTAAAGAGTTTTGAAAATTATCTGAATTTCTTTTCTCCTTATGGTGTATTAGCATAGCCAGCTACTGTATAGAAAATGGTTATGCATTGATCATGCTTTATTTCACTAAAGAATTACCTGGTGTGAGAGGATGATAGAAAGCAACAATGATTAGTCATATATTCTGCAGCGGAGAACTACCTCCAGTCTTGTGATAATCATAAAGATGTTTCAGTTTTTAAATGTAAACTGCTTTGCCCTGAAGGTTAATGTGAAATCTTTCTTTTTTAGGTCGATTTCAGATATGGTTAATTTTTTTTTTTTAGTTTTTGTAAACTAGACATTAGCTGTATGTGTATTTAAATAAAAACTTGCCAGTTGATTAATACTGGCTTATAAGAAAAATTTGGTATCTCACTTTTCATTCTAGAGGCTTTATATATTCATATATTTTTGTTTAATGCTTGTCTCCCGAGCTAGATGTGTTATCTTCTTACAACCCCAGGCATCTGTTTTGCTTTTATTCTTTAGAAATATTGTTGCTCTCTAGTGTTTGATGTATACAGAAAAGTGATTCAGTTACATATATTCTTTTTCATATTCCATTCCATTATAGGTTATTACAAGATACTGACTATAGAGTTCCCTATGGTACATAGAAGATCCTTGTTATCTGTTTTATATGTAGTAGTGTGTATCTGTTAATGCTGTATTCTGAATTTATATCTTCCCCCTTTCTCCTCTGGTAACCATAAGCTTGTATTCTATGTCTGTGAGTCTATTTCTGTTTTGTCACAAGTTCACTTGTATCAGTTTTTTAAGATTCCACATGTAAGTGATATATAATATTTGTCTTTCTCTGACTTATTTCACTTAGTATGATCTCTAGGTCCATCTGTGTTGCTGGAAATGGCATTATTTCATTCTTTTTTATGGCTGAGTAATATTCCACTGTGTATACACACACAACATCTTCTTTATCCATTCATCTGTAGATGGACGTTTGGGTTGCTTCCATGTCTTGGCTATTGTAAATAGTGCTACTATGAACATTGGGGTACATGTATTTTTTTGAATTCGTGTTTACCTTTTCTGGTATATGCCCAGGAGTGGGATTGCTGGATCATATGGTAACTCTTATTTTTAGTTTTTTAACGACTGAAGACTCCTTACTGTTCTCCATAGCGACCATACCAATTTACATTCCCACCAACAGTATAGGAGGATTCCGTCTTCTCAACATCCTCTCCACCATTTATTATTTGTAGACTTTTTGATAATGGCTGTTCTGACTCGTGTGAGGTGATACCTGATTATAGTTTTGATTTGTATTTCTCTAATAATTCAAATATTGAGCATCTTTTCGTGTGACTGTTGACCATCTGTTTGTCTTCTCTAGAGAAATGTCTGTATAGGTCATCTGCCCAGTTTTTGATTGAGTGTTTGGTTTTTTGATATTGAGCTATGTGAGTTGTTTGTATATTTTGGAAATGAATCTCTTGTTAGTCACATCATTTGCAAATATTTTCTCCCATTCTATAAGTTGTCATTTCATTGTGTTTATGGCTTACTTTGCTGTACAATAGCTTTTAAGTTTAGCTCTCATTTGTGTATTTTTGTTTTTGTTTCCATTACTATAGGAGATGGATCCAAAAAAAAAAAAACATTGCTGTGATTTATGTCAGAGTGTTCCTATATTTTATGGTATCTGGTCTTCCATGTAGGTCTTTATTCCATTTTGAATTTATGTTAGTATATGGTGTCAAGAGAATGTTCTAAGTTCATTCTTTTACATGCAGCTGCCCAGTTTTCCCAGCCCTGGTTGTTAAACAGGCTGTTTTCTGCATTGTATATTCTTTTGTCATAGATTCAGTTCAGTTCAGTTCAGTCGCGCAGTCGTGTCCGACTCTTTGCGACCCCATGAATCGCAGTACGCCAGGCCTCCCTGTCCATCACCAACTCCCGGAGTTCACTCAGACTCACGTCCATTGAGTCTGTGATGCCATCCAGCCATCTCATCCTCGGTCGTCCCTTTCTCCTCCTGCCCCCAATCCCTCCCAGCATCAGGGTCTTTTCCAATGAGTCAACTCTTCGCATAAGGTGCCCAAAGTACTGGAGCTTCAGTTTTAGCATCATTCCTTCCAAAGAAATCCCAGGGTTGATCTCCTTCAGAATGGACTGGTTGGATCTCCTTGCAGTCCAAGGGACTCTCAAGAGTCTTCTCCAACACCACAGTTCAAAAGCATCAATTCTTCTGCGCTCAGCCTTCTTCACAGTCCAACTCTCACATCCATACATGACCACAGGAAAAACCATAGCCTTGACTAGACGGACCTTAGTCGGCAAAGTAATGACCAAAGTACTGGAGCTTCAGTTTTAGCATCATTCCTTCCAAAGAAATCCCAGGGTTGATCTCCTTCAGAATGGACTGGTTGGATCTCCTTGCAGTCCAAGGGACTCTCAAGAGTCTTCTCCAACACCACAGTTCAAAAGCATCAATTCTTCTGCGCTCAGCCTTCTTCACAGTCCAACTCTCACATCCATACATGACCACAGGAAAAACCATAGCCTTGACTAGACGGACCTTAGTCGGCAAAGTAATGTCTCTGCTTTTGAATATATTGTCTAGGTTGGTCATAACTTTTCTTCCAAGGAGTAAGCGCCTTTTAATTTCATGGCTGCAGTCATAGATTAGGTGACCAGAAGTGTGGGGGTTTATTTCTGGACTTTATCCTATTCCATTGATCTATATTTCTGTTTTTGTGCCAATACCACATTTAAAAAAAGTTATTATTATAGGTCTCTAATATAATCTGAAATCAGGGCACATGATTTCTCTAGTTCCATTCTTTTTTCTCAAGATTATTTTGGCTGTTCGGGGTCTTTTGTGTTTCCATACAAATAAAATTTGTTTTTGTACTTGTTTTGTAAACAGTGACATGAGTAATTTGATAGGGATTGCATGAGTAGTATGACAGGTAGTCTGTAGATTGCCTTGGGTAGTGCAGTCATTTTAACAATGTTGATTTCTTCCAGTTAAAAATGATAAGAGTAGGCATCCTTGCCTTGCTCCTAATGAGTGTTACCTCTTAAAATTTTAATCACCTATTTAAAAGGAAAATATAGTTTAAAGAGAATAATTACTTTGGAACATTGCAGGGATCATCAGTACAATTAGTCTCGCCAGCTGGTTCTTGTCTTTGAAACTTTTGGAATAGTGATAAAGGTGTGAAACACGTCCTTAAAATGAGCATTGCTTCAGGTTACCTAGTTGGCTGGACGTGGAGACTCAGCTCAGTTTAGTCACTCTTTTGTCCGACTGTTTGTGACCCCATGGACTGCAGCAGACCAGGCTTCCCTGTCCACTACCAACTCCAGAACTTGCTCAAACTCATGTCCATTGAGTCATTTATGCCATCAAGCCATCTCATCCTCTGTTGCCCCCTTTTTCTCCTGTCCTCAATCTTTCCTAGCATCCTGGGTCTTTTCCAGTGAGTCAGCTCTTCTCATCAAGTGGCCAAAGTATTGGAGCTTCAACTCCAGCATCAGTCCTTCCAATGAGTATTCAGGGTTGATTTCCTTTAAGATTCACTGGTTTGATCTCCTTGTCCAAGGGACTCCCCATTATTCTTCTCCAGCACCACAATTTGAAAGCATCAATTCTTGGGCATTCAGCCTTCTTTATGATCCAACTCACATCCATATATGGCTACTGGAAAAAACATAGCATTGACTGTACAGACCTTTGCAAAGTGATGTCTCTGCTTTTTAATATACTGGCTAGGTTTGTCATAGCTTTTCTTCCAAGGAGCAAACGTCTTTTAATTTTGTGATTGCAGTTACCGTCTACAGTGATTTCGGAGCCTAAGAAAATCAAGTCTGTCACTGTTTCCATTGTTTCCCCATCTATTTGCCATAAAGTGATGGGACTGGGTGCCATGATTTTAATTTTCTGAGACTAAACTAAACTGTTAGCATCAATGTGTGATGGTATGCAGGGGAATTTTGAGCATTAACTTGCTAGTCTGTGAAATGAGCACACCTGTACAGTAGTTTGAATATTTGGCACTGCTTTCTTTGGGTTTGGAATGAAAACTGACCTTTTCCAGTCCTGTGGCCATTGCTGAGTTTTCCAAATTTGCTGGCATATTGCTTGTAGTACTTTAACAGCATCATCTTTTAGGATTTGAAATAGCTCAGCTGGAATTCAGTCACCCTCACTAGCTTTGTTTATAGTAATGCTTCCTAAGGCACACTTGACTTCATACTCCAGGATGTCTGGCTCTAGGTGAGTGACTACACCATCATGGTTATCTGGGTCATTAATACCGTTTCTGTACAGTTCTTTTATGTATTCTTGCCACCTCTTCTTAATCTCTTCTGTTAGGTCCTCGCTTTTCTGTCCTTTGTGGTACCCATCTTTGCATGAAATGTTCTTTTGGTATGCAGTTTTCTTCACGAGATCTCCTGTCTTTGCCATTCTGTTTTCCTTTCTTTCTTTGCATTGTTCACTTAGAACTCTTATATTTTCTTGCTATTCTTTGGAACTCTGTGTCTTTCCTTTTCTTCTTTGCCTTTTGCTTCTCTTCTTTTCTCAGCTATTTGTGAAACGTCTTCCAAAAACCAGTTTGCTTCTTTGCATTTCTTTTTGTTTGGGGTGGTTTTGGTCACCTGCTCCTGTACAGTGTTACAAACCTCCATCCATATTTCTTGAGGCACTCTGTCAGTTGTAATGCCTTGAATTTATTCGTCACTTCTACTGTATAATCGTAAGGGATTTGATTTAGGTCATACCTGAATGGTCTGTTGGTTTTCCCTACTTTCTTCAATTTAAGTCTTGATTTTGCAATAAGGAGCTCATGATCTAAATCACAGTTAGCTCCAGGTCTTGTTTTTGCTGACTGTATAGAGCTTCTCTGTTTTCACCTGCAAAGAATATATAATCAATCTGATTTCAGTATTGACCATCTGATGATGTCCATGTAGTTCTCTTTGGTCAAGGGCAAATTCTGTACTACGTGTTTTTTTCTGATGAATATTTTGCATGTATTTTATTTACATAAATATATTTGAGAAAACCAATAATTCCTTTCTAAAAACTACATCATTTTACAATACTAGTTATCTACTGATGTGTAACAAAATTTTGCTCCTTAAAAGAATGAATATCTTACACAGTTCTTGAGGATCTGACATCCAGTAGAAGCCTAGGTGGGTTGTTCTGGCTCAGAATCTCATGAGTTTGTAATCAGGCTGTCCCCTAGGACCTCAATCTCTGGGGCTGGAGGGTTTACTTCTCTTCTCGCTAACCTTGACAGAAGGCCTTAATTACCCATCATGTAAGCTTCTTTGGTACTGTTCTTAGCATAACTTTTCCCAGGAGTCAGTGAGAGAGATTGTCATTAAGACAGAATCTTCAGGTCCTTTAATCTTGAGACTGACATTCTTTCAGTACTATTAGTGCTGGTATTCTTCTATTAACAGACCAACTCTGGTACAGTGTGGGAGGGGATTGAATAAGGGCATGAATTCCAAGAAGCAGAGATCACTAGGGGCAGTCTTAGGGCTGGCTACGACAGTCAATAAGCACCTTTATTAAGGAAATACTTGCGCAGTGATTTCTTATAGTTAACATCCATCTTATATGAGCATTATCCAGCCACTTAAAATGTGAATGTGCTTTAACTTTTTATTGGTCACTGGAGTTCATCCTTATGAACAGCATGGGTGCTATAATAGGGATAGGAGGGTGTGAGGAAACTCTTTGTCTTTATTCTTTAAGGCCTCTGGCTTAGCTTTCTAAGGTCTCAGGCTTGCTTTTGCACCTTTTGTTCTTCCCTTGTTTGAAACTAGCTGTGATTTGCATCTTTGTGAATGTACTTTCTTTGCTTCTGGTTTTGAATAGCATCCACATATCCAAATCTTTAGGAACTGAATATCAAGTGAACTAGCATGCATGCTCAGTCGTGTCCAGCTCTTTGCGACCCTGTGGGCTATAGCCTACTGGGCTCCTCTGTCTGTGAGATTCTCCAGGCAAGAATGCTGGAGTGGGTTGCCATTTCATCCTTCAGCGGATCTTCCTGACCCAGAGATCAAATCTGGTTTTTCTGCACTGCAGGCAGGTTCTTTACCACTGATCCACCTGGGAATCATAGTGAACCAGGTATCCTGTGAAAAGTTTCTCTAGGTTTTCCCTTGGGAAAAGTAGAGTTGTTCTCATTGCTTAGCCTTTGTGAAATAGGTTGGCTTTTTGAGTCGTTTTTATCTTTTTTCTTTATTGTAGAGGCTTCTGGATAGTTGAGGTTGCCTGGTAAGTGACCACTGACTAAATGAGGTAGCAAATGTGTAAAAGTTGTTTTACAATATTTTTTTTAGTTACTTCTTTACTAGAGTAGACCATTTTGAGGCCATTAACATAAAACAAAGGTAAAAATCTCTACTGGTAAAGTACAGAATAAGGAAGATACTCGGTGTTGTAAAAGACTCTAAAATATACTTAAAAGTTTTTTTTATCTATTAGATAATAGTTGACAGCAAAAGTTTACTATTTGTTAAAACATTTATAATTTTATAGAAGCACCACTGTAATAAAACAACTCCTGATAATTGGAGTATTTAAGAGCAATAATTTTAATGCAATATTTTCTCCCTTTCTAGAGACAAATGGAATCAAATTGGAATTTTGTAGAAGAACTGCTGAAAAAGTCCATCAGTGTTCAGGTACACATTTAAAGTGAGATGGTTTGTGGGCTTTGCTAAATTTTTATGTTACAGATTTTAAGAACCAAGCAAACCATTAAAATGATTTAAATACAAACTTGGTTTACTTATTAGAAACCTGAGATAAGAATCATCATTCTTTGTTAATGCAGGGTCTTTGTACAACAGTTTTTATTTTGAAGATTTTTATTTTAACACTGAGTTGCCAGTTAAAGGGCAAAGATAATTATCGTAGTTGGTGACTTTGACAAAATGTATTCAAAATAAGGAGCAGAAGCTTCAGAATCAGCCATTCCTTGACTGTATGATATCAAGTCTAGGAGACACGATGAGGGAGATAGTCAGTGGCATTGGAAATTCAGCTGTATCCTCGTCACAGCAGGAAGGTGACTTGCCTTGCTGAGCAATTTGTCTTACAGGCTTGAATCATATTCTGACTGATAAGGTCCTAGTTTCTGAGCCCTCATTTCATAGCTTATCATTTTTCTTTCTGCAGAACTGTTAATGCAGTGCTTCATGGCCCAGAGGTCAGATTTGACCTTCTTTTAAAATAGTTTTAAGTGTGCTCTTCATCACATCTTTAAACATACTGTATTATAGTTCTGTAAAGTTTTGTGGCATAAGTTGTTTATGTAAGATTTTAAAGGGAAATTTTAGTATTTTTTTTAGTTTGGGTAATAGACTCATTTTCTTTTAAGAGGTGAGGATTGTTAAAAACCTGAAGAGGAATAAAAAATATAGTAGACAAGACTGCTACACATATACATTTATTTTTTACCCATATCTTTGAAAATTGTTTTAATGGCTTAAAATTTTGTTTTCCCTATTATCATTACTCTTATTCTTTTAGGTAAAAACATAAGTACATTTAGTTATAAGATGAAATTTCTAGTTATGAACTAAGAATTCTAGATTAGAATGCCAAAAAATTCTGAATATATCAGTTGCATCAGAAGCAAAAGAGCTGTTATCTTAACCATTGTAAAAATTGTTGTTTCTTTTTTTGTATCATTTTAATTGGCTTTCTCTGTTCTTTTTGAGAACATACTGATTTTAGTAGCTCAAAGTTTCAGACATGTGGGTTTTTTTACTTCAAGAATGTGTGGAATCCCTAAAAAGTGGCCATTATTTACATCATCAGTCTTTTAATGGTATCTGCTAAAGCTGCTGTGAGGATACATCCCTAATTCTTGTAAGGAGGGAGACTGACCATGTAGATTTACCTGGCTTGGGATATCCCAAGATGTGGGACTTTTCGGAGATAAAACCAGGGAAGACCTTAGAAAACTGGGCCAAGTCAAACATCCTGGAAGCAAGGATAGTATAGCTAATCTAAGAAACTTTCTCTGTGAATTTAGGTCTAGCATAAAGTCAAAGAAATATCTTTCCTGTGAGAGAAGAGGTCATTGTAATATTTAGAAAAAAGCAGTCCATTCTCTCTAGTAATCTCAATTTTGTCTTGCCTTGATTGTATCAAGTTAGATTTTATAAATAATATAGGACTACTTGCTGGAGTTCTTGAAACCAATTTTGAGGGTTCAGTAGGTGGTCATAAAGAACAAATAATATGTTTGGATAGAGCTATCAGTTTGATTATCTGTTTTTCCCCATTGAGGTAAATTAAAATCTGACCATGCTTGTGTGCTTTGACTTCATCTCCAACTGTGAAAGAGTCTGTTTGCAATGTTAAAAAAAAAAATGTTTTACATATACAGCAGTCCTCAAATAAAATTGGTGGGCATTCCACTGTAGTTTTGATTAAGCAATAATGTTCCAAATCTTTTTGTAGCCATAGAGAATCTTCCAGAAACAGACACTGAGCTTTGTTAGTAAAGAGGACATACATTGTTAAATTTTGCTTAAACTGAATAGTTACGTATTTGCTCTGGAAACGTTCTTATGAAGTAATCCTGTGTAATATTTGTGATTGCTAACAGTAAACATTTGTTCTACCTTTACAACATCATTATTTTCATATGGAAAGGGACGTTGTTAGTTTTATGCCACTTTTTAAATAAAGCCTCATTATTTTCTGAGTTCACAATAGTTTTCTTTCAAAGGTCATGAAGGGGTGCAAGAAGAAATCCTAAGCAAGCCTAATATTTAAAAAATATTTTTATTTGTCAAATAATCCTAAGAGTCTTAAGGCTAAAAAAAAAAACTCAGAATATGATTAGTTCTTAATAATGTGGGTCAATCTTATAATTACTAATCCAGAATTACTGTGTTTCTTGGACAGAAGGATTTTGACTGGGATTTGAAGTCTCTTTGTTTAGTCACTGAGTCATGTCGGCCTCTTTGTGACCCCATGGACTGTAGCCCGTCAGGCATCTCTGTCCATGGGATTTCCAGGCAAGAATACTGGAGTGGGTGGCCTCTTCCTCTTCCAGGGGATCTTCTTGACCCAGGGATCAAACCCATGTCTCTTGCATTGGCAGGCAGATTCTTTACCACTGAGTCACCAGGGAAACTGCTAACTCTCTTTATCCAATCCTGATAAAATCCCATCAGACTGACAGTTACTATTCACCTTGAACATAAGTTTTATTCTCCAGGTGGTTTCTGATAGGTAAGTTAGTTATGCATAAAAAATGAACCCCCAGTTGTTATATTGCCATTTTTATAAAATAAGCTAAAAATATTTTTATTTTTAGTTCAGTAAAATAATTTGGTGTATGGAATATACCCAAATTTAATATGCCTGCATTTGATCTTTCAAAATAAAACTTCTAGGAAGATACCTTTTTTGAAAGGACTGAGAGATCAGCAGCAGACACTGGAGTATTCTGGACTGCTTTTTATATGAAATAGTTTATATGTACTCATTTAGCTGAGATGAGACACCCAGAGAGCCCACAGGATATTGTGATAAATGTAGAAATTGAGTAGCGTGGGCTGTGGATTTGAGATAGGTAGGTTTGAATCTACATGGAAAAGAGCCCCATGGGCCTTCTGGTTTATTAAAAATCAGAGCACGTGGATTTAGATAATGTTAATCAAAATTCTTGGTTTAGGTAGAGTTTGGCTTCAACACTCACAAAATTAAAATATGTCCATTTAAGGTATAATAGTGTGAATGTGTTGCATTTATTATATGATTGTCAAGACTCAATGTTTCAGCTAAAAAAAATACATTCAAAACGACAGCTGTCACTGTGCGAGCACTGTCCATGGCACTAAATGTACATTTTCCACTTAAGACAGTCTTGTGAAGTCCCATTTAAGACATTAGGAAAACTGAGACACAGAGTAAGCCTTGTCCAGATTCACTCAGCTAGCTAGGAAGTGGTGAAGCTGGAATCTGAATATTCATATGTGTTTTTTAGTCATTCCAAAGTGAAGTCTGTCAGTCATATCCGACTCTTTGTGACCCTATGGGCTGTAGCCTACCATGTTCCTTTGCCCATGGGATTTTCCAGGCAAGAGTACTGGAGTGGGTTGCCATTTCCTTCTCCAGGGGATCTTCCCAACCCAGGGATCGAACCCGGGTCTCCCACATTGTAGGCAGATGCTTTACCATCTGAGCCACGAGGTAAGTCCTACGAGGGAAGTCGTTCCAGACTCCCTCAAAACACTTGACCTTGTAAGATTCTTAATAAAACTCTGCTTGTTGTTGTTGTTGTTATTTTAAAACTTTCTTTTTTGAAACTTCTTTGCTCTTATGTCTTTGATTAGTATTGCACTTTGATTTGTAAGATCTGTTTTGGTAATACTTGTGGAAAGCAACTATCTCAATTTTCCACTTTTTAAAATTTGTTTTTGTGATCTTCTTTCTCTCCAATAAGTCTATGATGAGAAAAATGTAAGGTAGAAGAAATTAATACACTCAGATGTTCTCAAACATTCTTCCTCACCATGTTTTAGCTGTTTTTCCATTATGAATTTGAACTAAGATGTCTGTTGGCTCCTCTACTTCTAACTATTGTAAATTCTTATCTCTTTGGCTTTCTGAACTTGAAGATGGGCATATCATTTAATTCAGCTGATGTGTGCCCACCCACACAATTTTTAATGGAAATTTTTAAGAAGCACTAAGGGAACATGGTTCAAAACAAAAATAATGGATGAATATACAAACATGAGAATGTGCTTTACAACAAATACAGTGATTAATTAAAAAAAGAAACTTGCTTTTCAAGTCACACTCAACTGACTTACCCTGCCAGAACTGTGGAGAACATGGTATTTTATAAGACAGTTCTTTTCCTTTTAATCTGTAGCCACTAGCAAGAAAAGAATGGGAAATTTATCTCCTTTCCTTAACAAAAAAAAAAAAAGGAGGAAAAATCCCCCAGGATACTGTATTTAATTTCTTCTTGATTGGTTGCAATGGAAAGAGCATGGGCTTTGGTCTCACAAACTTTGATTCAAATCTTGCTCTGGTCACTAAGAGCAATCTGGGTCAAATCTGGTGTCGATTAGATGTTCATTTTTTTCCCCTCGTGTTTTTTGGAAGGTGGTATATTATAGTATGTCTAACAAGCTTTGGAGTCATGAGTCCTAACTCCTTCCCATGTGCACTTGGGTAAGCCAGTTATAGTTTCTGAACCTCAACCCGATTTTTGTTTTTTGTGTGTTTTTTTTTTTTGTAAAATGAATGTAGTAAAACTGAGATGGTATGAGACATACATGAATAACATACGTAAAACATCATATAATATCAGACACATAGTTGGTATTTAACCTTTTGTTTTTCCCAAACTTTGTATATTTTTATGGTTTAAATACCTTTTTGTGAATTTTACATGTAAAATGATTTTCAGATACCAAACAAAGCAATACAAAACTCTTCAAAACGAACCCACTTTTTTCATGTAATTCACTTTTTAATCTGCAACATAATTAAATTAGTATGTTTTAATTCACATCAGTAGTGTGTCATGAGAATAAACCTACATCTAGTTTAATATTTTCATGATAAAATCAAAGAACGTTAGTGACCAGTGAGGGTTAAATGAGTTTAATTATCAGAGGAACTAAATATCTTTCCCTAAACCATAGAGCTACTTGATGAAAAGAAGCACTAGAACTCAGATCTGTTTTGTTGATAAAACATTTACGGAGTCTCTTTGGTGAAGCAGGCACTGTGCTAGGCCTAGGGAGCATTATCGCAGCCCTTAGGGAACTCATAGACTTGAAGGCAGATAGGAAGGTAAGAACTGTGTGTGAAGTGCCCATGAAGGTATGTAACTTTGTACAGGAAGTGGTGATTCCCTTCCCTTTCTGAAATACTTCTCTCAGAGTCCATGATGCCTAGTTTCCTACCTACTTCATTGGATTTTGCTTATAGGCCTCCTTTTTCTTGATACCTAAATTTTGGAATAGCAATAGGCTGTCAGTTCTGGGTTCTTTTCTGTTTTCTGTCCACAGTCTTTCCTAGATTGATCTTATCTAGGCTTTTAGCTTTAAAAACAGTCAATATGAAGGTAATATCCAAATTTGTATCAATAGCTCTGACTTTTTCCTTGAGCTGTAGACCCATAAATTGTCTGTGTAATATTTCCACTTGGTTGCCCTGTGCGCACTCTCATCTGTTCCCTCCCTGTTCTTTGCCACCTTAAGAAGTGGTTCCATCAGTCCATTTTCTTAAGCAAAACTTAAGAATTCCCCTTAATTGCTATCTTTCCTTCATATCTTAATATAAATCAACAAATTCCATCAACATAACTCTAAAATTGTCTGCCTGTCTTACAGTTTCACAGTTATCTCCTAGAATTTTAAGTTGGTGGGAGGAGAAAGAAGTAGAAAAAAGACATTTTAATCTTCTGTAATGAAATAACCATGCACCTTTGTTGAAAAGAGACAATACTGAATCCATTCAACAATTCTTTACTTAAAGCATGCTGTTTCCCAGCACCTTCACATTTTCAGCATGTCTGCTTTGTATTTAACCTTTGTTCTCTTTTCTGTTACACTGGAAGTTCTCTTTCAGCTCTTTTAACTGATCTTATACCTCTGTTCTTATCTGCTATTGTCATCTTGCTTGATCCAGTGTCGCATTTTTGAAACATTCATTTCATGTCACCCCTGTGTTTACAGTCCTGTAAAGGCTTCCCAACATAATTAAAATACAGTCCATAATTCTGATTGTGACCTGTAAAGCCTTAAATGAAATATGGTTCCTGACTATCTCTGACTTAATCCTATAATAACAAGCTTACTGCTAATTCAGGAAGTTTCCATGTATTTTCTCTGCCATTAGTGCTTTACTTTCATTTCTGTATGTGGTTGGCTCTTCTCCATCCAATCATTTAACCCAAATTCCAGCCCTCAAAAGCTCAGATGGTAAAGATTCTGCCTGCAATGCAAGAGACCAGAGTTTGATCCCTGGGTGGGGAGGATCCCCTGGAAGAGTAAGATGGCAACCCACTTTAGTATTCTGACCTGGAGAATCCCATGGACAGAGGAGCCTGGCAGGTTACAAGCCATGTGGTCGCAGAGAATCAGACACGACTGAGCAACTAACCCTCAAAAAGGCCTTTCAGTTCGTAGTTCCTGATAAAAAAAAATGACCCACATCCTCTGTCAGTTACTCTACCACATTACTCTGCTTTTGTTTTGCTTTTTGCAGTGGTTGTAACTACATTTATCAGTGTAAACAGCTTGTATTCTTGTTTGTATCTATTTCCTTTCTCCCCAAAGTGTAACTTCATTATGCCTAGTACCTTAGAATAGTGCCTGATATATAGTAATCTTTGAATAACTGACTGGAATTCAGTGTTATGTCAGCTTTTAACAAACATGCATGTTATTTGATATATAAGTTTAAAGTGT
Source organism: Aepyceros melampus (assembly GCA_006408695.1). Lineage (NCBI taxonomy): Eukaryota > Metazoa > Chordata > Mammalia > Artiodactyla > Bovidae > Aepyceros > Aepyceros melampus. Next base: position 77,556 of record SJXQ01005244.1, read on the forward strand.
CACCTTTTTACTCTTACCTATTGTCACATTCTAAAAGGTTAAAACATATGTACTCTGCCAACGCTCTGAGTTTTAGAAGAATAACTCCTATATTTCTATAAAAATTACTTAAGTATGATTGAGTCTTCCATGTTTTTAGATAACTTATGCTACTTTCTGGTTAGGGTTTCTTTTCAGTCTCTGAGTTTGACACTATTCAGTTATTAAATACCTATTGCAGTTGTTAAATAATTGAGTTAAAAGTCAAACTGAGTTATGTAATTTCAATTATCATATTAACCTTCTCTAAAGCAAACTTATATACCTTATGCTAATTCAGACCTTCTGGTCTGAAGATGAGAATGGATATGACTTGGTGATATATATTTATATTCTTTTCAGGAGCAGGTTATTTGCAGCAGTGTGAAGTTATAATAATGTGTCTTGGTCATTATTTAGTTCCTCACAATTTCAGTTTATTTTTTAGGATGGTATACTAGAAGAGCAGTTACGAATGTATCTTCACTGTTGTTTGACCCTTTGTGATTTCTGGGAGCCAAACATTGCAATTGTCACCATTCTGTGGGAATATTACAGTAAGAACCTGGTGAGTAAATAGAGTATGAATTTGTTCCTGGAATTTGAAGAATTTGAACATGGTATTTGAGGAATGTTTTTATGGTTTAATTATATGTAATTACAGAGATTTCTTAAAGTTAATTTTTCGAAGTAGATTAGAATAGCTAAAAAATATCTTTATGTTTCACATTGTCTAAAGAGCATTGACATAGGGGAATGGAGCATCTGACGTCCCTTTTCTCTTAAGAGTGAGATTAAGCAAAGAAACCAGAATTGTGCCAGAAAGATATTTTTTAAAATCCTCATTTATAAATGTTTTCTAACAACTACTGATTGCTTGCAACACATTGAACAGTTAATGCTATCTTGAATAAGAACTAGTCTTGGCATTTGAGTAGCTTCTAGGCTACTAGGCAGAAGCACACATATTGTAGAAAAAAAAGAAAAGAGTTACAATACTCTGGAATGCTAGAGGAAGGAGTATCTGGAGTTGTAGAAGACTTGATGAACTCATAATCTTTTTAATTGGCCTGGGGAATCAGTAGAATTTTCCAAGTACAGAAGAAATGAGCATCCAAGCAAAAGGAATAGTGTTTTGGACAAGTGTATAGAGACGTGAAAAAACATGATTTATGCCTACTGTGTTAAATAGTTCTAAATGATGGGTCTGAGGTGACTGTGGAGAAATATGGGAGATGAAGAAAGTGGAAAAGTTAGTCCAGGGCTGGATTTTGAAGGGTTAAAGATAACATGCAGTTGAGTTATGATTTATCCAGGAGACATTGGGAAGCAAAGATGTGACACATTATGTATGTGTTTGAGGAAGTTTTTCTCTGAAAGTAGTATAAAGGAAGTGGGTACAGATGAGATAGTAGTCCAGTACGGTAGTGTAGGTAAATAATGCAGCAAATGAGAACTAAAATAGGGACAGTGAATTTAAAAAGAGAGAGTAAATTTGGAAGAGAAAATTTTAAAAGTACACTTAAAGGATTATTACTTGTATATGGAGAGAAGAGAAGATTTGGAATGTTTGGTTTTCTGAGTAAGTATATAGTGAAATGTTCAATCAAGACAGAAAAAGATATGGAGGACTTACAAGTAAATTACAAGTTTGGGTCTATACATAATTGAACTTATTAAAAATGAGAAAAATACGTTTCTCTGAAATGTATGGTCAGTCTGGCTGGAGAAATGACCAATTCTAATTTTCAGGCAGACTGTATACAAGATGGGTCTGTAATGTCTTGTTATACCTGAAAACAGAAGGTATCCAAGTAAGCTGGAGTTGTGTCAAAAGAACACAGGAGCCTGCTTTAAGGAGCTCCCATTCCCCAGTGCTGGGTAAATTTGGGCATGATAAAGAATAAAGACAGCTGTGGATTATGTGTTTAAATCCTCGAGTTTGTGGTATTTTTAGAAAAGTTGTTATTTTGGAAACTAAATAAAGGAAAATATAAACTATATTTTAGAATACCAAATTTCAAACTAGTTTAGAAGGAATGATAGAATTAGAAAATCACTATCTTGCACATCTGTTGAAAGAAGCCATCTGGACGATGGTCATCCCTGGCTGTTCAAATGGTGGGGACACTCAAATGGATCGATCAGCATGATCAGTCTTAACATCACAAAAAGAATGAAAGTCAGAAGTTACGTGCCTCTTTGCTAACTGAAATGGGAAGTACTCAAGACTGCCATTGGAAGATTCTCACCAAAAAACTTGACCTGAATCTGATCAGTCCACTAGAGCTACCAATTTACAGAAAAGATAGCAGATGAAAGAATATATTAAGTGACTCCAGGAAGATGTAAGGAAGATCTTGAAATGTAGGAAGATATAAGCCCTTAAAATTAGAATTTAGGAAATGATGCACAATAAATTACCTATTAAATGGTACGATGAATCTATTGGAAATTTTTATAGGATAAAAGATTTAAGAGGCGTGTCAACCAAATGCAGTGTATGAATCTTGACACTATCCTAATTTGAACAGACAAACTGTTAAAAAGACATTTTGGGGATAATCCAGGAATTTAAAACACCCCTTTGTATTCTGTGCTTGAATGGAATTTTTATTTTAGGGGGAATATGTGGTAATGGCTGTGTACTTTTTATGATTAAGAAGAGTCAGAATTTTAATGAGCTAGTTGGGATTTACAGCTTTCTGTTGTTATTTATTCAGAGATTTAATACTTGTTTTCTGTTTTTTTCCTTTTAGAATAGTTCTTTCAGTATTTCTTGGCTTCCTTTAAAAGGCCTTACATATATCATTAAGTCACCCTTGTCTATGCTAGAAATGGTGAAGACCTGCTGCTGTGATAAACAAGATCTTGACCTGTATAAATCCAGCAGTAGTTACACTATTTTCCTTTGCATTTTGGCAAAAGTGGTCAAGAAAGCAATGAAGAACAATGGTCCTCATCCTTGGAAACAAGTCAAGGGAAGGTGTGTGCTGTATCTTTCTTTGTCATGAATGTTCACTTACATCTTTGGAGAAGTGTTTTTGTGTGTTTTTTACGGTAATTTGTGCTTGGATGTCTTTATGGTTTATATCTTAAATGTATTTGCTAAAGGACAGCAAAATATGGAGCAAGTCATGTCCAGATTATAATTGGCAGATGATAGATTTGGTCTATAAAATTTTGTGTTCTTTGAGTTCACCAGTCTCACAAGCCTAGCTTTCTTGAATGAAAACTAACCAGAATATAGTAGAACCAAAGCCTCTGATGTTCTCGTTTGAGGAGTATGCCATTTTCATTGCTGGTGTGGTAAAATAAACGTTTGGTCACATTTGTCTAGTGTTGTCCTTTTTTGAGAGTTTTGCTTGTTAAATGGGTGTGATTCTTACTGTCTTCCCTTGTTCTACTTTTGCCTATGAGCCCCTTTTCTAGCCCTCTGCAGTTGACTGTTCTCCACTGCTTGGTTAGCTTAAGCAATGGAAGGTTTTGCAGCAGAATACTTGCTATTTCTGATAGATGCTTCTCAATAATCTCTAAATGAAATTCCTGTTTGATTCACACAATGAATAATTCTTGCAACATTATGGTGATACAGTTTGGATTTTTTTATTTAGAATATATTTTTTAGTGGTATCTTTGTTAAACCTCCAGTAATTAGGTAGCTCAAACAGTAGTTACTTTTCTTTTGTTCTGTTTGCCAGTTTGGTTTGGAATCTTAAATACTTTTATGGAAAGCATAATACTCGGAACTTTATTGCTTAAAGAAATTGGAATTCATAATAAGACTGTATACCAAGCCTATCATGGGTATGATGGGGAGGATGTGAAGATAATTAGATCTTTATCTTCAGGAGCTTATCAGCTTCATTATTTATAAATAAACATTTAACCTCTCATAAGCATTAGTCATTTCTGTTTTGAATAAACCAATTATAAAAATTGCAGAGAAACTTAACAATCCCTAAGTAAGATTAAAAATGAATGGTATTCACTTCTGATCCCTTAATTAATTAAAATATATCAGCTCTTAAATTATATTAAGTAGTATTGACAACAGATTTTTAAATGGCTAGTCTTAGATATTTGAGCACTAATAATTTTTCTTTGTGAGTGAGTAAAAATAATTTTTCCAGTACTTTGCGTTGTCTTAACATATAAGTATAGTAAGAGCCAGTCTTTGTGAAGGGTAGAGGGAGAAAGAATTTAAGGAACATTGTTATATAAAATTGCCCTATTAAGAGTTCTATAAAGTACATCAAGTTATACTTAAAAAAAAATTACATATTCTTTCTCATTTGTCAATAAACATTGAAAAAGAAAGGTAATGGGGGGATTAAAATAAAAGGAAAAGCCAAGTACTATATAGAAAATAATATTTCTACTGTCCTTTGGGGAAAGCCACTTAATCCTTTGATTCACTTATAGATGCTGCATCCTTGAGAAATTTGAAGGTTGAGAAGGGGAGGCATATTCTATGAGTTTTGTTTTCTAACCACAAAAGTGACACAATAGCTCCATTATGTAGAAATAGCTAAAAATTTAAAGTGATGAGACTGTCATGAGTATTGAGTTAAATGTTATTTTAAAAGATGGATTTTTGTGAATGAAACAGTGTTAATAATTCATTTGTTTTAATTTTACAGGATATATTCTAAATTCCATCAAAAAAGAATGGAAGAACTAACTGAAGTTGGTCTGCAGAACTTTTTCAGCCTTTTTCTACTGTTAGCAGCTGTGGCAGAGGTGGAAGATGTAGCAAGTCATGTTTTAGGCCTCCTAGATTTCCTCAAGCCTACTTTTAAAAGATCTCCTCTCATTTGGAAGGGTCAGATGGCCTTCCTCTTGATGTATACCCAGAAAAATCTGGACATTGGTGTTTTGGCTGAGAAATTTTCAAATGCTTTCCGAGAGAAAGCAAAGGAGTTCTTGGTATCTAAGAATGATGAAATGGGACAAAGACAGACTCTTTGGACCCTTCTTTCCATATATATGGACAGTGTTCAAGAGGTATTTGAGACAAGCCATTGCTTGCATCCTTCTCATGAAAAACTGCTTAATGATGGCTTTAGTATGCTTCTACGAGCTTGTCAAGAATCTGAACTTAGGACAGTATTGAACTTTCTACAAGCTGTTCTGGCCAGAATCAGGTATGTTTTCCAGTAATGTGTTAATGTATTAATTTGTTTTATATCATACCTGTGTTGATTCTGTGTTAAAATTTTCCTTTTGACATACTCATGAAATTCAATTGTAAAGAGAGCAGTTAAAGGAAGTTTTACTGCAATGTAGTGTAAATCAGTAGTTTTCAAACTGTCCTTTCAAACAGTGCTTCTTTGAAAGAAAGCTTACATGCAAGCTTATAAAACTCAACTCTGGTGCAGTCCAGGAGCCATGCCTCTTGGCCCCGTCTTGCCTTTCTGCCTCTCCTAAAAACATTATTATCCAGAGGGATATTTCAGACATAAGCAAGACCATGAACTCAAATCTGAGGTGACTTTCATTGAAACATACGCAATTTTGTGTACTTAAGGTGATTTTGGCCACATTGTACCATTAAAAAAAAAAAATTATTTTCTTTAAGTAGTTTGCTGCATGGTTGTAGCCTCAAACGCATGAAGTGAGCTGTGCTTAACAGCCCAGTCATGTCTTACTGTTTGTGACTCTCTGGACTATATATAGCCCACCAGGCTCCTCTGTCCATGGGGATTGTCCAGACAAGAAGGCAGGAGTGGGTTGCCATGCCCTCCTCTTAGGGATCTTCTCGACCCAGGGATTGAACCGAGGTCTCCTGCATTGCAGGTGGATTCTTTACCGACTGAGCCACCAAGGAATGCCCAAACACGTGAAATACTCCCAGCTAAAGCAGTATATTGTAAGAGTGAGATAGGATTGTTCTACAGCAAGTTTTGTGTAGATGATGTTCACCAGTTATCTATACAAAACTTAGCTGTTCTCAGATCTACATGAATTACACAAATACGCAAATGCACTCAGACCCAAACAGTAATGGGTGAGAACAGTGGTCATGCTGTTTATTACCTTTGAGGCTCTTTTCACATAGCAGTTTCACCTTTGAAGTTCATGTTCTTAAGAAGTTAGATACTACACTCGGTGCAGTTAGGTATAGAAATACAATTTTATTTAAAATCATGTCTGAAGTTAATGAAGAGACTGCTTCCCTTTTCTTAGTTGCACATTACGAAAGTAGCATCTTTTCAAAGATACTAAACTTAATGAAATTTCTGAATTTTGGATATTTCATTGCCAATTTCATTTATTAATGATCTTAATTTACATTGAGCTGTGTGTTCATAAAGATCAGTCCATGGGTTTTCACTCATTAGGTTTTATATAGTTTTTATATTCATGTACTCTAGTTCTTAAGCAGATAATCATCTGTATATCCCTAAATGTAAGCTGAATCAAATATTTAGATGGATGGATAGATAAATAGATAAGTAAATGAAGAGCCAACTTCATTAGAGGAAGCTTTTACTGATTCTGGATCTTCTCCGTGAAATAATTTGTTTGTTCTTAGTCTAATAGAGTTTATTAGCAGATGCTATACTTTTCCAAGTGCCAAATTCATTTTGTTTGTTCAGTTTTTAAATAAGTGGTAAGCAGTATTTTCCTCTACTTCTTGGGCACAGTTAGAGATTTCCACATTTCTGGTCCCATTTTTGGTTTATTTATATTCATCTGAATATACAAAGCAAGAAGGAAAAAGAGGGTCTAAAAGTCTAAACCAGCCTGGCGATGTTGTTGCAGCCTGGACAAAGGAATAGGAGTTTTTAGCATTAAGACCAAAGCAGTTTCAGGAGCGTTGGGAAAATATTGCTTGCAAGTCCTTGTAAGCTGTTCACTATAATGCATTTTTGTTGAATCCATGAGGGTCACTATTCAGAAGTACAAAGGTAGGAATCAAGAGGGCATAATGAAGACTCAATTATATAAAATGAGAGGAACTTTACATTTATATTAGGAATTTCTTTAAAACTGGATTGGTTTGAGTATATTAATTTGGTGTCATCTTGGACAGGGGGCAAGGAATGTGGGGTCTACAGGACGAACCAATTAAAAAAAAGGACACAAATGTTTATGCTGATAATATTTAATTCTTTGTAGAAATGTTTATTTTTGGTTTTGCTTTATACTATTCAACTATGATCAAAAGCAATTGCTGTAAGAGAATGTAAAATCATGTGTAACTTTCTGTCACCAAAATTATCAAGCAGTTTAACAGAAGTATGAGGTCAATGTGTGAATGAGAATGGGGTAGTAATATGCAGGTCATTATTAATGCTGTCATGGTACAGGCACTGCCATCTTTTAAGTTTCTGAAGCCTGCATAGTAATTTGCAACAGTCCTTCAATGAGACTGATTGCAGTACATAATAAGAGGGACTGTGACTTGCATGGTTTTATTTTATTCCATCAATCTTCAGTACTTCCAAGCAAATATTGTCAAGACAGACTTAGTTTGGAATATTTGCAGGGAAAGGGCCCCAGAGATCATTCAGGATTGTTTACCTTAAAAAGAAAAACAGAAGGGAGGGAGGGGAAACACAAGAAAAGTCTTCTAGGTATTTGATCATAAGGAGATGTGTTCCTGATCTCAACTCCAAATTTGGATTCATTGAGGTTCTTTCCAGAGGACTCTTTTGGGTATGCTACAATATTTTTACTATTAATATTATTAGGAAGTTCAAAAATAATTTGAATAGTTGTTAAAAATTAAAGCATAAGCATTTTGTTCTCTTTTAAGTTAAGAACAAAGCTAAATTCTTTGAATTTTGATTTAGATGGAGAAGGTGGGTTACATAGATTGATGATATTTATTCCTGACTGCATCCCTGACAAAGGAAAGAATGAAATACTTTACCTTAGCAATCTCTTCTGTTTTGTAATTCAGGTGGGAGTAAGGTACCAGTCCTTGCATAAATGTGTGTGCAGGATATGTGCGTGTGTGTGTGTGTGTGTGTTGAACTGGGTAATAGTTTTATAACTGTATGACAGTGAAATTATAGGTAGGAAGGAACTAAGATCACTGATTATAGAGAGAAGCGGCTCCCTCTAGGCTGTTAAGAAATAATAACTTCATATGCCACTTTCAGCTAACTGGAGCTGATGGCTCACCAGAGCATTCTTTATTGCTGATTAAGTAGCATTATGAAAATACTGACTTGGTTATGTTAACTAAATGCCTCCATGTTTAAAACTCCGAATGTCAAATAGTTTTAGCAGTCATCTTTAACATTTCCATTACCTTTCTGGAATCACATTTCTAGTTCTCACTTGGCTGTTATTTGAGGTTAATATAAAAATGGCAGTCTTTCATTTGTGGAGTTAGGTGTAGCCAAAAGCTTTTCTTTAATTATATCCATTCACGCTGCTATAGTTAAGGGTCTGTCAGCATTTCCATTATAAACCTCCATTTTCAGGGTTTTATAACACAGCTCTGAAAATTAGCTCTGGGCAAAAACTTGACATGCAAGGCCTCATGAGATTCTCCCTCCTCCCCATCCCCCTGTTTCATTTTTACTGAAGTAGAGGTGAGTGATTTCAAAATGCCTTTTGGCATCTGCAAATATCATTCGGAGTTTAAAAAGAAACAATAAATTTTCAGGCTTTGTACCTGTTTGTTCTACCACTTAAGGGAGGTTGTGGACTTATGAATTTAAGTCAAATGGATATTGATCAACTGACATCCTATCTTGTATTAAACAAGAGCCTAGTTTCAAAGAAGTCTAAAGGCAGCTGAAAACTTGTCTAAGATGTCAAATGTGCAGACTAAGAAATAGTTCAAAAGGGAAGATGACCTGTTTTTGATATTCCATGTGCTCAAGTGCGACTCCTTAAAAGGTTTAAGATTCTTTTTTCTGGCTTCAAAATACATTTGAAAATACATACATTTTTTCATTCTTTTCTTCTTTTTCCACGAACTTGCAAGTTCATCTGTTAATATATCTTTTTTGACGTTTGGGATGGGGGTGTGTGTGTTTGTACACATTATACAAGAACTATGTGTAGCATTCTCAAATATTTTCCATGCTCAGTAGTTCTAGTTATTTTAATCTTTATTGGTGTGACAACATTTATTCTAAAAACAAATTTTAATCTTTCCTTTGGGAGAGAACTGGAGATTTTCTAGGCAGGGAAGGAGGTAGTTCAAAAGGAAATATTGTTGTGAGGCTGTGCTGATTGCCAAATAATTTACATGATTTTTCAGAAAAAAAATAGAGAACTGTTGACAATATGCAAGCCTTTTCTTCCTTTTGTTACGGATGTTCTATTAGTATAATGGGTTACAGCTTTTAATTATTGAAGAATTGTTTACTACAAAACAAGTTAAAACCAATATGATTTTTTTAAATAATCAAATTATTTTGAGTTATTTATGTGCAGAGTTTCATTAGTATATCCCAGATTGCCCAGAACATCTGGGGTTCTGCTGTTTCATCATGTGTATATATGAACATCTGTCTATATGTACGTATATGTGTATGTGTGTCATATATACACATAGGTACATCATTTATACTGTGTGTATGAAGTGTATACTTTATGCAGATTTTGATTTGATACAGATTTTTAGAACAGTGTTCTAATAATTTGAGAGAGGGAGCACATGAGTATGCTCCATGGAAAAATGCATTTACAGTTTTTATTGGAAAAATCAGACATTTGCGTTGCTCACTAAGAGTCATCCATCTACCAGTTTTGGTTGCTTCGGAGAAAGCATAAGCATCTCTAGGGGAATATAGTAGTACTGATATTGTGGAAATACATAAAATGTACAGATTTATTTTCATTACATAGTTCATGATGAGATTTTTACATTTATACTGTGAATTAACTTTTTTATTTGCTTATGTACTCTTTGCCAAGCTTGAATTGTGCAAAGCATAGCCCTTTTGTATTATATATTTTTCATCCAGTAATATAAACCTCTTACCCTAATAACTTGGAAAAATTTTTTTATTATTTTGCTGAAACATATGCTATTTACTTAGTTTTTCACGTATAAGAGTTAATATTTGGGTCATTTATTTAGTCTCCAACTAGATCTATTAATAGATATGCATTCTCCTTGTATAACTACAAAGTGATTTTTTTAGAGTACTATACGGGAAAAGTTATGTGTCCAAATTTTAGCCTGATTGGTAAAATGGGGATAATAGCACAAACCTCACCAGGTTATTTTAAGGGTTAATTATAATATAACCCCAGTAATGTGAGGTACTGACACAGTGCCTGGCATATTAGTAATTGTTCAATAAATGGATGTTGCTTTTATTATCATTTTACTGTTTTCAAAAGAGGCCATAATGTATTCGTTTCTTTGTACTACACTTTATGCCTGGCAACCTCAGTGTGCGCATGTGTGTGTGTGTTTGGACTTGATGGTTCTTAACCCCTTCCTAATATAATACCTTTTACGAAGTGGATAGCTCAGTTGGTAAAGAATCTATCTGCAATGCAGGAGACCCCGGTTCAATTTCTGGGTCAGGAAAATCCCCTGGAGAAGGGATAGGCTACCCACTCCAGTATTCGTGGGCTTCCCTTGTGGCTCAGCTGGTAAAGAATCCGCCTGCAGTGAGAGAGACTTGGGTTCTGCCCCTGGAGAAGGGAAAGGCTACCCACTCCAGTATTCTGGCCTGGAGAAGGGAATGGCAACCCACTCTGGTACTCTTGCCTGGAGAATTCCAAAGACGGAGCGGCCTGGTGGGCTACAATTTGTGGGATTGCAAAGAGTCAGACACAACTGAGTGATTAACACATAATTTATACAGTGGATTATTTGGTAATAAAAAGAAATGAAGTACTATACATGCTTTAATGTGGATAAACCTTCAAATCATTATTCTAAATGAAAGAAATGAGTCACAAAAGATGATGTGTTTTATAGTCTCCTGTATAGTCCATGGGGTCGCAAAGAGAGTCGGACACAACTTAGTGACTTTCACTTTCACTTTTGATGTATAAATGAGTTAGTGTCTATGTTGTAAAAACACGGATTGCAGAGAACATGAACATTGCCTTCACAATTATAGAACTGTTGGAAATTGTGATTCTGTGTTACTAAGATGATAGGAGCTGCTGTAGAGAAAGAAGAGTAACTTTTTAAGGTGAAATGTGATACGTATGAATGGCCTTCCTTATATCTAGTTAAATGAGAGAATTTAAGTCGTCTTTGGAGGAGCTTGTTTATGATCCCAACTTTATTCTCACTGCCATTTCCTCCATGTTAGACCATTATTGATGTCTGCCTGATCTTCTGGCCTTCTATGCCTTGCCTCCTCAGACTACCTACCTGTTTTTTTAGTGGCTTTTCTGAGATATGTCACTTTTACAATTCACTTATTGACCAGCTTTGTTAAGATAAAATTCATATACCATATGATTAATGGTCTTAGTATATTCACAGAGTTGTGTAACCCCTACCACAATTTTAGAATAGTTTATCACCCTAAAAAGAAACCCCGTTAACCATTAGCAGTCACTCCCCATTTCCCCAAACCCCTTTCCCTTGCAATCACTAATCTGCGTCTGCCTCTATAGATTTACCTGTTTTGGACCTTTCATAGAAATGGACTCAAACAACACATCATCTTTTGTGACTCATTTCTTTCATTTAGAATAATGATTTGAAGGTTTATCCACATTAAAGCATGTATAGTACTTCATTTCTTTTTATTACCAAATAATCCACTGTATAAATTATGTGTTAATCACTCAGCTGTGTCTGACTCTTTGCAACCCCACAAATTGTAGCCCACCAGGCCGCTCCGTCTTTGGAATTCTCCAGGCAAGAGTATCAGAGTGGGTTGCCATTCCCTTCTCCAAGGGATCTTCCCGACACAGGAGTTGAACCCGGGTCTCCTGCTTTGCAGGCAGATTCTTTACTGTCTGAGCCAACAGGGAAGCCCCCTCTATGAATATGCCAGATTTTATTTATCCATGTAGCAGCTGATGAACACTGAGTTGTTTGCACTTTTTTGCTATTATGAATATAACATTGCTGTGGACCTTCACGTGCAAGTTTTTGTGTGGACATGTTTTTATTTCTCTTGGGTATATACTTAGGGGTAGAATTGCTGGGTCATGTGATAACTCTAACCTTTTAAGGAAATGACAAACTGTTTCCATTGCAGCATTTTACAGTCTAATCTATACAATCCGACATTATCTGACCTGCAGTAAGAATTGCAGTTTCTCCACATCCTCACCAGTGTTTGTTGCTACGTGTGTTTCTGAATGCAGTGATTTTAGTGGATGTGAGGTGATAGATTAGTATCTCATTATGGTTTTGATTTGCATTTCCTTGGTGGCTAGTGGTGTTGATCAATGCTTTTCATGTGCTTGTTGATCATTATGTCTTACTTGGAGAAACATCTGTTTGGAGCCTGTGTCCATTTTTAAATTATTTCTTTCTGTTACTGAATTATAAGAATTCTTAATATATTTAGATACAAATCCCTCATCAGATATGATACACAAATATTTTCTCCCATTTTTATGAGTTATCTTCTCATTTTCTTTCTTTCTTTTTTTCTTTTTTCTTTTTCTTTTTTTTTTTTTACTTTTTGGCCACACCATGTGGCGTGTGGAATCTTAGTTCCCCAACGCAGATTCAAACCTGAGCCTCCTGCATTGAAAGGTGGAGTTTTAACCACTGGACTGCTGGGGAAGTCTCTCTTCACTTTAACATCTTTTGTAGCATAAATTTAAAATTTTTTAATGAAGTCCTATATATCTATTTTTTCATTTGTTGCTTCTGCTCATCTCATATTCTCTTGCCATATTTATCTCGTTGGAGAGCAATTCTGCTTATGTCATTCTGTACTTTAACACCTTTAATGACATCCTGATAAGACACAAGAAAATGTAATGTGTAATTCCTTATCACAGTTTTTGAAGTTATCCACAGTCTGGCTTTACTTTATTTCTGTACCTTTTTCTTGTGGTTCTCCTTTAATCAAATGAAACTATTAATTACCAAGATATCTCCTAAATCTTTTTTACTGTTACATTTTCCTGTCAAAACCAATTGAGGGTTCAGATCAGAGAATGGCCAGGACAGGAGAGCTAGATCTGAGGACTGAATAAGCTGCAGATATGTGATAACCAATAATTAGAAAAGGGTTAAATTCAAGAAGTGAAAGCAGTTGTTAAGATCACAAGTCAGAAATGGTCAGTGTTGGTGACAGCAGGCAAAGAGATAGGGTGGCACAATTCAGGAAAAGAAAGGGAAAAACCCTCAAAAGACTTATTTAGAGGGATTTGGGAAAAGGAAAAGGTGATTTGAGAAGTTAGTAGTACCTAGATCAGGGCTAGAGATGGAGTCAGTGAGCTTCAGATAGGAGCATGTACATGAGAGAAGTCAGGATTTCAGACAGTAATGGACAAATCCCCACCAGTAAGTTGTGCTTTTTTTCTTCTATGTAGTAAGGAAGTGTTTGTGTGTTCTTCCTATTGCTGCTGTTGCTGCTGCTATGTCGCATCAGTCATGTCCGACTCTGTGCAACCCCATAGACGGCAGCCCACCAGGCTCCTCCGTCCCTGGGATTCTCCAAGGCAAGAACGCTGGAGTGGGTTGCCATTTCCTTCTCCAGTGCTTGAAAGTGAAAAGTGAAGTCGCTCAGACATGTCCATCTCTTAGCGACCCCATGGACTGCAGCCTACCAGGCTCCTCCATCCATGGGATTTTCCAGGCAAGAGTACTGGAGTGGGGTTGCAGCATAATATAAAAAGCAGGAGTTTTAGGGTGAGTAAACCTGACATCAGATTGTCCCTCCTCTGCTTACCAACAGTGCAATCTTGAGAAGTTACGTAACCTTTTCTAAGCTTCAGTTGCAAATTTGTAGAATAGTCCTTACTTTATAGGATCTACATGAATATCTGCTTAGGTCTCTGCTGCCCATACATACTGCCTGTGTGTGACAATTTAATGAATGTAAGTGACATTCAGTGCCTCCGATGCACTAGTTCCATACCAGATGCCCAGTGGCTGTTCGTGGTTAGTGGCTGTGTAGTGGGCAGCAGCAGAGCTCTCGGACAGCACTGACTTAGATGCTGTGCCTCCCCAGACCACTGATCATCATAATCTCTCAATATGTTTATTGTATTCATTTATGTTTTCTTCATCTTTATGTGAACAGTGTTATCCTTTATTCCAAGCTTCTCTTGAAATGTATGTGTGTCCATATGTCCACAATCTTAAATAATCTTACTTTCCTTGGGATTTCTTTAACACTTTCTCTCAAATGCTCTTTATTGCTTTCTACTTTGTATTTTTTTTTTCCTACAGAGGATACATCAAACAAGTTATTCAGCAAATCCAGCTAACATTTATGAGTGCCTGTAGTGATAACAGGCATTATTGTAGGCAGCACTTGGCATACATCTGTAAACCAGTTAAGTGCAGTGTATATGATATGCACTCATGTATTTCTTACATGAAAGACAGACTGAGAAAATATAAAGGTACTTTAAGTGTTTATTGAAGCCATCACCTTTTTGTCATTTTATATTATATTATTTCAACCATTCAGTATTATTTGATAATGATTTATACTTGTCCCCAGCTTTTACCTGCTTATCCAACAATTCTTGCCAGTATCCACATGAAAGTAGAGAACAGTATCTGTGCAGCCAGGCTATGGGTTTAATGGATTTAATACATAATCTGAATTTCAACTCTGTGCTTTTTGTCTTCTAAGCACCATTGGGCAGGAGGGACTTCCAGAAAAATGACAGGAGTCCATTCTTCTCAATTAATTGGAAGGTTTTTGATGTTATAGAAAAATGAAACTCATGTCTACTCTAGCTGAAAATTTGGGACCATTTTTTAATAACCAAAACCATTCTCCCACTAAAATATGGAAACAGGTGGAGTAAGTGGGCCTTTGAGCTTTTCCCTTGCTTTTGAGAGTCTCCAAAACCTCTCCATCAAGGCTGAGTCCACAGGAACACTTTGAATGTAAAAGTAGAGATCATCTGTATTTGGATTGGGTTGGAAGCAAGGTATTAAATATATGGAAGAGGGAACTGAAATAATGGAATGGAGGAAATACTTGATAAAATAATTTAAAGTAGTTCCCTGGAGTGGAAGCTTCCGTATTGAAAGGGCCTTTTGAATGACTGTAGCACAATGCAAGAAAATAAGACTAAGAGCAAAGCACAGCTATATGAGTTTCAGAAGGCTTGGTACAAGAAAAAGGTATCAAAGTGTCCGTGGAGTTCTCAGTCTTAGCCACTTTTCTTAATCTTCTATTTTTTTCTGTTTGCTGTGCCCCTGATGTAATCTCCAGTTATAACCTAGGTCAGATCTAATATTTAGCCTCATCTCCAAAATTATAAAAGTAGAGAGGTGAATAGAACTTTATAGATTTTTTTCAAGATTACTTTCAAAAGTAGATGACATAGTTGTTTGCAAAGTTTGAATGAAAGCAGTAAATTCCACCTCTCGTAATTAGGAAAAGGAAGGTAAGAGTGGCGTAAGAACACTGAAAAAAATTGTGATAAACATTAAGATAAAAAAGGACAAGGGCAAAAGAAATACAGTGGAAAGGAAACATTTCATTCTTTTGAAAGTGGATGAGCTCAGGGAATAGAAGTGCCATGATTATTTTCTGTACCAAGAAGTGGAATATTTCTCTTTAGCAAAATGGCGATAAATCAAAAGATGCTGGGATGACGTGAAAGTCACTTGCCCCAGTCTTACTTGTATGCCTGTGATTCCTTTTCTGAACTCCATGGTTCATTACAGGTATTTGAACCACCCAGATCTTTGAAGCTTTGGATGAAATTCAGTAGGCTTATAGGAAGGCGTTAGCTACCGTGCTCTTTCATGGCGCCACACAGGGCTATGTTTCTTAAACCAAAGAAAAGTTGTTATAATAAATACATTAAAGACCGGTAAATCCCATTTGTGATGTGTTTGCTGAAGTTAACTTGTTTCCAACTGTGGAATGGATAAAAAGACCTGAAATTATGGTTTCAGTAGGCAGACCCAGTCTTAAGAAACTCAGGAGATAAACTACTGTTGTGGCTTTTGGCTTTAAAAGGGAAGTGCTCAGAGGAAACAAGTGAGGAAGCAAGTAATAATTTAAGCAGTTACATTCAGTAAGTGTAGTACAATAAACCACTCTCTGTTTTTTAATGATGTGACGTGTCAGAGAAGGAAACTGATCTCTTAATTATCCCATTCTTTTTAGATTAATAAGACCTCAGAAGGCACTATAACTTGTGGAAAAGTAGATTTATTATAGTTTAAAAATGTTCCTAGGTATCCTCACCATCTTCTGATAATTCCCCTAAAGTTATTTTAAGATGTGTTTCTTAGAAAACATCAGAATACATTTTTGTTTTATGATATGGATTTACTTTTGCCATCATATGGCCTGTAAGGAACAGTTCCTTACCTTTCACCACTACCTTGTGGAGAAGGGTAAGTAATTGCTCTGTTTCAAATTTTATTTATATTTTAACAAAATTGAGAACAACTATAAGGAGTGAAACTAGCCTTTGGAACTCTTAATTTCAATTGTTTCTTCTTTACCTTACAAGATATATATTTTTCTCTCTTTAGGATATCTCTTGTCAGATTTAAGGCTTATTTAAAATGAAAAGAAAGCTAGAGCAATTTTCTTTATTCCATTTCAGTCTCCTAAGGCCTATTTCCCCCTGGTGAGCTCATAGCAACAGGGGGGTTTAAGGGAATTCAGCTTTCTGCAAATTAATGTCTCACATCATGAAAATTCAGGACTTTTTTTTTTTTTATCTTGAAAAGTAATACAGTGAGTGCGAGTATTATTTCTTGCCAGCGGGTGGAAGATGAATGATTTTGTCACAGTTTTACTGCTTGATGAGCAGTATCCTGAGGGTCAGGCTTAAGTCTGTGTCACTATGCTGCTCATTACTCTTGAGCTAAATAAGGGCTGATTGGATCTAAATTGCCTAGCACATGGGCCACAGATGAGCTCAGTGAGCAGGGGATGACCTGCTATTCAGTCTGGGAGTAACCCCGGTGTGCAAATGCAGCATTAGAACACCGTGGGAGAATGAGAGGCTACCGGCTGCTGCCAGCAAAAGAAATCGAAATGTAAAAACTCTTTGATGCTGTGATGTTAGAATTTGAAATGTAGGAAGTGACAGGTTGATGGTACTTATCAGCTTTGGCTGGATTAGAGAACAGTGTCATCTTGCTTCTATAATGACAGAAGAATGAAGCCAGCAGCTAACTACTGTGCAGAGTGAAGCCGCTGCCGTTGCCACCAGTCGTTGCTGCCTCCTACCGGCAGTTTTCCTGGAAACCAGTAAAAGCTAACGAAGAAAAGAGCATCCTCTATAGATTTCCAGAAATTTGGAACTCTTTGGTGATGAAAAGCTGCCCATGATAGGAGGCAAGAGAAAAGAGTATTTTAGAGCATACTTAATAGTAAATTGCTTTAAAAACATTATTACTGAGAAATCGGTTTTTCAAAAATTTTCTAGTTAACCAAGAGTTAATGCATTTATGAAATGAATCTATCCAGAGCAAAAAAGCCGTGTATACTCTTCCTGTAGTAGTTTTCATTCAGGGGCCTCAGTTGGGTTTGTTTCTCTCTCAATTATGTATTTTTATAAATAACAACACTTTACTAACAATCTTCAAAATCTAATTCAGACTACCAACCAGTGTTAGCACAGTTTCCAAGGTACCTGATAAAAATATCAATATGAAGTGAAAAATGCTCTTGATTATGTAGCTTATGTTGCATAAATCTCCTTCCTAAGGAGGGGATGGGATGGAAGGAAAAGTTTTTTCCTGTAAGTCAAGTGATTTTAAAAAAGAAAAAGCAAACCCAGCATAACCCTATGATGTAGGAATAATTTTGTTTCATTTTATTCCTGCAGTTGTGATTAAAAAAAAAAAAGTCAGTGTAGGGCTGACTTATGTTTATGATATAAAATTAGAATGAAAAAATGGGGTTACGTGCTATTTAGTGGCCTGCTTTTTTTCACTTAATATATCATCAATCACTTTCCATATCAGTGACATCTACATTATTTTTAGTGATTTCACAATATTCTCAGTTTACTTGACCAGTTCTTACTGGTAAAAACTGTTTTGAAATTTTCTCCAGTAGATACAAAGTTGTGATGAATGTCTCTTTGAGTTTCTTGGTAGAGTTCTTGAGAACTGTTGTGCAAATTGTGCACTGCACAAATCTAAAGGTACCATTCTCAACATTGTAAATGAGACTGATCTTCATGGATTTGTTTGATTATATGTGGAAGATACTTTTTAAACGATTAGGTTTAAACTGTAGAGCCTTAGACATAGTTTTGTTTTGTTTTTTAATTGGGAGATGGGAAAGGGGGACAACAGAGGATGAGATGGTTGGATGGCATCACCGACTCGATGGACATGAGTTTGCACAAACTCCAGGAGTTGGTGATGGACAGGGAAGCCTGGCATGCTGCAGTCGGGGGCACAAAGAGTCAGACATGACTGAGTGACTGAACTGGGAGCCATGATTTAAATATTTTCAAGGTTTATATTTACACAGATTGAAGGCAAAAGGAAAAGGGGATGGCAGAGGACGAGATGGCTAGGTAGCACCACCGACCAAACAACAAAAAATACATAATTCAATACCTTCTACAGAAGCAAATTTTCAATTATAGTAGAAAATCTTAGACTAGAAAAATAAAGATTTTTGCCCTCTTTGGAACCAAAGTATAGTTCTATAGAAAACTACAGAGATAGAAAACTTGTAGAGTTTGTAAAGTTTTCAATATAAGTTAAGTACTCAAAGCCTCTAGAGAGGGTTTTTAGTGCTTCTCCATATTATTTTTATATTATCAAAATTCACCTATCCTTTAAAGAATATAAATAATGTACAATTATATGCTGTAGAAAATAAGTCATTCCCTTCCTACAACTACCTCCCATAAAGGGAAGTACTATTAACACTTTGTGGAATGTTCTTCTAAACTGCTGTTGCTTCTCCTTTTATCCATACTGCCTCTTTTACCACCTATTATTTTAAGTGGGATTAGATTATACCTTGGAAATTTCTACAACATGAGTTTTTTTTTTTAATGAAAGGGATATCAAAGGCATCTCTCTAGATACACATATTGTGTAAGACTGCATAGTTTCTTTTTGTATAATAAACTTTATTTAACCCCTGTGAACATTTAGGAGTTATAGGTGATTTTAAGTTTGCTTGGCTCTTGATTTTTCAAGATCCTGGTTGAAAATTTAGGTTACTCAGTTTATTCAGGATATTAGTTGTAGTTCTGTGAGTTAATATATCAAACATCAAAACCAGCAGAGCATATTACCACTTCACTCATTTTAATTTCTATCAATCACACGTGGAATTACGTCTTTTGCTTATAGTAAAAAATATTGCTGTATTTTTTTCAAAAGGTTGCAGATGTGAATTTTAATTCTGACTCTGCCACTTTTCTTTCACTTTAATCTTCAGCAAGTTGTGTAATCTCTTGAACCTCAATTTTTCAAATCTGTAAAATGTGTGTGATAATATATTAAAGAACTGGTTTGAAGCTCAAAAGAGATAACATAAGTCAAATGTATAACAGAGTACCTAAGCGATGATTGCTTTTATTACCATTACTGCTTATCCACTCGTTTCAGAGAACTGAGGTGAAAGAATATATTACACTACAAGTAAATTTAAGACAGAGTTTCCCACTCCAAGATTTTCACAATCGGTTCAATTTTATTCCCTGAAAAAAATTGTATTTATGTTTAAAGTGAAAGCAGGAATTATTCTTTCTTTGTAGTGTCTCCTTTCCCCTCTTTTTTTTCTTACAACTTAACAGAATTTTGACTGTATTAGTTTTGCACCTTTGCATTAAACAGACTTTACTATATTTTTCAGTCAATCTTACTTTACTGAGTGCCCAGAAAGTACTTGCTGTGGCAGGCTTTGTGCTAGTGTTGGAGGAAATAGAGATGCTGAAAACACATCGCTGCTCTCAAGTGCCCCGCAGTGTAGTGAAGCCGACATACAAACAAAGAAACGACACAGTGATCGATACACAAGTGTTGAAGAGACTCTTCTCAAAACTCTTCTACATCACTTAACAGAATTTTCTCTGATATTGCCCTGTACGAAATACTGTATGTGATTATTTGGCAGTAAGTCATTCACACTGTGTCTCATAGCTGATTGGTGGCAGAAAAATTAAAGGAGAGACATTATAAGTGTTTAGCAGCTTGTGCTTAGGTGGATATTCGTTCAAAAGTTTTTCATATGGTTTCTGACATCTTTAACATAGTTCCTCTATTAATAAAAATAACTTAGCCACTTATAAGCATATGGAATGGTTGGTCTTTGGTGAATTTTTAATAATAGTACTATGTCATTGATACATTTTTCTGCATTTCTTTTTGTCTGACATCTATTTTTTTTCCTATTCTCATTCTCTGAAACCTTAATGTATCTTTTCTTCCCACCTCTTTAAATATTCTATAAACTTTTGATCTTTTCAGGACAGCACATTTAATTTAATGTGACAAAATAGAATACAAAACCAATATGTAGTATTGGCATTGTACATTTTCAAAAGTTTACATAAATACTGTCATACCAGAGATGCTGAGTACAGCTGTGCTGCTATCTGTTTTCTTTTGGTTTTATTCTTTGAACATATACTGCCAAAGAAAACGTCCTACAGGAAAACAAAGGATTTAGCAAAGAACAAGGAACATCTTGGGTTCAAGAAATGAGAATCCAGGATAGAATAGTGAAGGGGTGGAAAACAGTTTTATGTCTGGCCCAGGCAACCACCATTCCAGGTTTAAATAAAATGATGGCAAGCTTTGAGAGGAAAGCCCTCAGGAAAAAGTGGGGAAAGAAACAATTATTTTTCTTATTCTGGGGGAGAGTAAAGCAATTTTATTATAAAATGAACTTTTTGTCTATAACACTGAATGAGAGATTGTTCTAATGACCTCTCAATAAGGAACTTTGTTTGATTTTTAATATTAATTTACCATAGCAAATTACATATAATGGCTTAAATACATCAACTTTAGGAACATCCTGTATGTTTCAAATGCATTGAAATGTGCATTTTACATTTCCTTTTGGATATATAGAAGTTTTAAGGCTTTTATGTACATAAGTGTCATAATCTTTAAAAAATATTTATGTATATATACATACACATATTTAACAGTTGACAGTTTTTTTTCTATTGGTTTTCTGGGAGGAATTCCAGTGCAATTCAGCATACATTTCTTGGATACTTTCTGTGTCAGGACTGAACTAACAAGTGTTCTGTGTACATGAAGCTGTATCCTATACTTGTAGAGCTACAGTGTAGTGGAAGCAGCTATTTAATGGTTCCACATTTTTATATCTCCACAGTTGCTCTTTTCCAAATTCTAAAATGTCTGAACCATTAATTTGATCCAATATATGAATGGTGTTTTCTTATATTTTGAAGATTACACATGTGAAATGGTAGGTTTGGTAGTTTGGTAGGGCCAAACTAATGATGCAGGCTTTTCAGAATTAAATTACAGTGTGAGTTTTGTGACGAGATGTAATGGTATATCCCGGTTTCCCAGAAGACAAGTCCATCTTGCCTACTTTAGAGATCGTAAACATGGCTCTGTTTTCCCATTTTCATATGGACCGATACAGTCATATCTCATATCATGGTAGAGTCGTAGTCATATGTCTTATCTTTTTGGATGCTCTTCCACATTTTTCATTTAGGTTACGACTAGTAGGCACTGGAAGCTTTTATCATTTAAATATATGACCTTTTAAAAACTTCAGGCAGATGAGGTCTTAGTCTGTTCAAGTTGCCATAACAAAATACTACAGACTGACTAGCTCACTTAAATAAGAGAAATTTATTTGCTCTCAGTTCTGAGGGTTGAAAGTCTGAGATCAAGGTACTAGCATTACTCATTTCTAGTGAGAGTTCTTTTTACTAGTGAGAAGGCCTTCTCCTTGTGTGCTCACATGACCTTTTACTGTGGGTACATTATTGGAGGGTAGGGGAGAGACTCTGGTGGTCTCTTCCCACAAGGATGCTAATCCTATTGGGTCAGGGCCCCAACCTTAATAACTGCATTTAACTTTAACTGCTTCCTAGTATATGAGTCTGGGAAGATACAGTTCAGTCCATAGTAGATGGATATATTTATTCCCATTGGAATACTGATGCTAACAACAGAGAGAGTGCAAAAGGTTAAATTTTCATATACATTACTTCTCTTGTTTTACACCTTTTATTTTGGAATCAGGGAAGTTAGAGAATCCTTTACATACTCTTGTTTCAGTTCTTTTCATGTTTAATACAAAGTTTCAAAGTTAGTGAAAAGTTAAAATTGCTCCCTGTTCACGTTCACCTGTAGTCTTGCATATTAAATACATTGTTTATGTCCTCAAATATTCATCGATACAATATTTACATTTTAGGAGAGACTGGTCTCAGAATATATTAAATTTCTGTGGAGAAGCAAATTGAGATGGGATGTGAAATGATACTAAGATCTTTTAGTACTCTCACTTCAGTGAGACCTCAGGTGATACCCATATTTCAGTTCTTTCACCTGAAGGGTAAAGGCTTGGATTAGCTTACTTCAGTGTTTCAGATTCTATCAATTATATGTTGAATGCTTTAATATTTTGGGGTAAATTTGCTTTTCTTTTTAAAGTTGATAAATGGAAATATGATTTAACAGTGGAAACAGTGACAGACTTTATTTTGGGGGCTCCAAAATCACTGCAGATGGTGACTGCAGCCATGAAATTAAAAGACTCTTACTCCTTGGAAGAAAAATTATGACCAACCTAGACAGCATATTCAAAAGCAGAGACATTACTTTGCCAACAAAGGTCCATCTAGTCAGGGCTATGGTTTTTCCAGTAATCCTGTATGGATGTGAGAGTTGGACTATAAAGAAAGCTAAGCACAGAAAATTGATGCTTTTGAACTGGGGTGTTGGAGAAAACTCTTGAGAGTCCCTTGGACTGCAAGGATCCAACCAGTCCATCCTAAAGGAAATCAGTCCTTGAATATTCATTGGAAGGACTGATGCTGAAGCTTAAACTCCAGTACTCTGGCCACCTGATGCTGGGAAAGATTGAAGGCAGGAGGAGAAGGAGATGACAGAGGATGAAATGATTGGATGACATCACTGCCTCAGTGGACATTAGTTTGAGGTAACTCCGGGAGTTGGTGATAGACAGGGAGGCCTGGTGTTGGCAAGAGTAGGACATGACTGAGCGACTAAACTGAACTGAATCAACATGATTAAACTAAAACTTACTTAATTGGCTTTCTTTTTTTATTTTACTTATGGAGAGCCATTTTTATCCCCCTATTTCATGTAGCATGCACAAAATAAAAATACAAAAAAGAATGACATAAGGAAACACTTGTCTTTAGCACCAAGTTATAGCACTACAAATATTATTGAATATTTTTACTTTGGCCGGTAGTTGGTGGGTTTTAGTTAACTTAAAAATAAGTTACTAAATACTTGGGTTGGTACTTTGCGTAAGTTTTTTTTTTTTTTTTTTTTTTTAGGTAGAGGCGTAATAACAAGCCAGAGTTCATTACTGAACAGCATATATGATGAAAGCTTCTAGTATATAAGCAGCTTTAATCAGTTTGAGTTCTCATTTTCCTATGCAGGGAAGAAAACTTTGAAGAATTAACAAATTTTAACTAAGTAGACTGAGTAGGTGAAAGGTAGGTGGATACCCAGCCAGCAAGTGCCTTCCTTCCTTGTGCCTTCTTATTACATATTTGTATCACCCAGAGTGGTTATCACTTGAAACACCATCATCTGTCTTTGTCCATCCTCCTCACTGGAGGGATACTTTTTGAGGGTGGGAGATTTGTCTTATTTGTATTTTAATTTTCAGCACTAGGTATCCAGTTAAAGTGCCTAATATACGATGTTGCTCAGTAAGTCTTTGATGGTTCTGTCATGATGGATTAAAAAGTTAAGGAAACTAAGTAGAAAGCTATTGTGGGTGTTTTTTGTTTTTATTTTTTAAACTAATAATATAAATATATATATTAAAAGTGATTTAAAAATGCAGTATGGTAGCAAAGAGCATTAGTTTTTAAATCAGGACTAAATGATAGAGGGAATAATGGAAAGGAATGATCTGATAACCCCGGCGAGAACTGTGTAATCAGGCAATAATATAAAAGCAACATTTTGAGCTATTATGGACATTTTAGGTTTAGCGACTTCTTCCAGACTGCTGAAATTTTTCATTTGTTCTGTGGTCTGTAATTTCCTTCATTGGTAGTATTGATCTCATTACCCTAAGGATGTAAAAAAACCTTTAATATGATGCTATTTCGTCTGATATTTCCACCATGTAAATGCGGAGGTTGTAATTTTCAGTGACTTCTATATAGTACCTGCACAGTTTTCTTCCTTGTGTGATGTTCTTACGCAGTTTTGAAGAGGATTGTCCAAATATGAAACCTACCTCTTAATTTTGATACTTTTTCAGCAGACTGGCTATGTATCTGTTGTCTCTGCAATCAGAAAAGGTCCTGTTTATCTCTGGGCAGGGTTAATTAAGCCTTAGGGCAGTGCTGGGTCACAGAGATCTGACAGAAAATCTGCCTGTGACTGGAAGATTGGCATGAACACTGTATTATCCCTACCCAAAAAGGATAGAAATAGTGGGGGCCGGGGGTGTTGGTATCCAAGAGAGTCCTTATGGTACTGCTTCTGAGAGTTCCCTTTTGAAGTAGGGCGATGACTTTTAACAGATAGTCACATTTGTGTGAGAATTTTATCTTTTGTAGTTAATATTTTTCTTCCTAAAAGCAGACAGTTGTAATGAAATTATGTTTTCAGGCTATAAATGCATCTTAATTTCTATGACTCATGCATATTATGCATTTAAGTGTAACACATGGCATTAGGCTGGAGACTTCTGTTCTTTGTTTCATATGCAAACATAATTGTCCAGTGGAGCACTTGATACCTTTGATGATCACTCTCCGAATCCAGTTTTCAAAGCATACTCATCATAAGCAAACGATATAATCATCTGCTCTGCTATAAGTTACTTACAACCCTGGAAAATTTAATTATGAAAAGATGAGTGGAAACTTTTTTCTTATCTCTTGGAAGTTTACCACAAACTTTTATTAGTAGTATGTTTAAAATAGAGAGTTCCCACAAGTATTGTATTTTTTTGCCTCTAGCTTGAATTGCTGAGGTTTTACTTCTGCTATAAAATACTGTAATTTTAAAGATACTGTGTCTTACCTGGGTCTCGCCATCTTTTACTTAGCATTAGGTTGTATTTTGTCAGTTAATGACGGAATGGAGTGCTAGCACAAATTGAAATTTTAAAATTTCCACTATATTAATAAACTAATTTAGACAACAGTTATTCCACACAAAATATAGAAGTTAGTAGCTAACTTATGCTACCTCTGTATTTGAGTAAGTTTGTCACGGTCCTGATAATGGATATTCAGTGGTTTCTTTTAACTATATTAATGTCACACTGAGAAATTTTATTCTGCCTTCCCCCGACCCAAATGCTTCACTTTCTTTTGAGGCAGTAAAGGGTTGTTTTAAAGAAACAGGAATAAGGTACTGCCCCCCCCTTAGAGTATACTTTGAAGGTATATCATTTGACTGTTGTGAAAATAAATTATGGTATATGCAAACTGTATTGAATTTCTTTGTCCTCTGTAAGATAAAAATATAAGGATATAGAACAGAATTTATTTTAATTCATTGTAAGATGTGTTAGTCTAGTGTTGTATTGAAACTTGTGGTGTTTTGAGAGTGTAAATTTCTTTTGGAAGATGTGTGTGAAGTGTTTAATTTTACTGAAGGCACAGTGGACATGCACAGCTAGATGACAGGAGAGACCCGTTGTGAAACTCTCTGGCCACCTCTTTTTTCTTCTTACTTTAGATATGTTCTGTAAATTGTGCTTCTAGAAAGGTAGGGGGGAACGTGGTAAGAGGAAAATCGAGGAATTAAAAATCATTCCAATAAAATGGTTTAATTTATGCCTCGGCAGTTAAGCAGTGCTCCTGGTTAACAGAAATACCCTTCAGCTACACAGGATTTTGGAGGGTTGGAGGGCACTCATTTGCACATAAATAGCCATTAACTGATAAATTCCCAGAGGTCTCCTGTTGCATGTTAGTGGTTCTGACCTACTTAGCTAGCTTAAATTTGTTTTACAGAATTATTATAATTCTATCCTTGGTACTTAAACTTTGTGATTAATGCATGCCTCACAATACAATTAAAGTATAATTATACAGTTTTGCGGTTTCCTATCGTGGTGTTATTATTACCAAGATCTGGATTTTGCAAATATTAGAAGAGTTAAGGTTTTGATATTTATTACTTTTGCTGTTATTATGTGATTATGTTAAATGAGACCTTTTTATGTCTGAAGAATGGATTTGAGAGAGGCAGACCATTCGATGCAGAACTTGTTAGCTTGGAAGTGATTGAATCAGTCACTGTGTGATCACTGGGTACACTGTGTGGATTGACAAGCCCCGGTTTTTTCTTGCTTAACCTTTTTCAAATGTTTCTGAAGTATAGTAGATTCTTCACACCATTTTTTTTCTCCCCCTGGAAGCAATATTGGAAAAATGTTGGAAGCAATAGAAAAACCCCAGAGTGGGTTTCAGCAGATCTGAACTGCGATGCTGACAGTTACAAAAAGAACTCATGTTCTTGAGGCTCTGTGTTCTCACCTGTAAAGTGAGTGATTTGGACCAGAAGGGGTTGGTGAACCAAAGTGTTGCCGACCAAGTCTGGCCCATGGACTGTTTTTGTACAGCCAAATTGAGCTAATAATGGTTTTTACATTGCTTACAGGTGACTCTGTGTGGTATGCAGGGCAGAAATAGTTACCAAAAAAATTGTGCCAACTCTCTGACTAGATGTTTCATAGGGTTTCCCTCAACTCTTGGCTTTCAGCATTAAATTATTAGTTGATTTTTTTTTTTTAATGCTGATGTTTTTCATATAGCCATGCCTATCTCTTTGGGGTTTCACTTCTTTCATGTTTACTATTTAGAGCCATCTGTGACCCATAGCCTTCTTTTCCGAACCCATTATGAATCCAGTTAGTATCCTTTTAAATTGGGGGATGATGACTACTTTTTAAAGAACCGTTACATGAAATTTAAATTTCTATTAAAGGAAATTTCCAGTAAAATGAGATAGTATGGTGTCCTTCTGTCGAAAAGGAAGAAGAAACACTTATTTGAAATACTTCACACTTTGGAATGCTTTAAAAGTTGTGTTGTTTTATAGAAAAGTTACATAAGTGTTAAGTAATATTTTCTAACAAACCTCAGAAACCTTTTTCATAAATTCTTTCTGAACATTACTTTTGGCTGACATATGGTATTGTATGACAGTAAGGGTTGCCATTCCCTGCCCCCATGTCACTGAACGTGGAATTACGGACCACTGTTAAAGCTTGGATGCATTTGAATGATGGTCAGCTATGACAGCTGGAGGAATTTGGCATCATCTATCGTTTGCTTGTTAATATGCATTAAAGATAATGAGCTAAGTAAATTTTAAACCATTTTTATTTACTGCTGTGGGACGCATTTTGAGCCCCTCAAGAAAAAAGCAAGGTCAGAAACAGGAGCCGCTTTGTGAGTTGGCAGGCAGTCATCACATTTCTCCAAAGAGAAACTGGTTTACCCTGTAATAATCAGTCTAATGAATTCAGAAATTCATTGATTGTCCTAGCTCTGGGTAGATTAGGTAGAGACTTGCTTCAAGGAGTGGAATTTATGAAATGTTTGCTGCATCCAGCTAGCAGAGTCGCTATAATACAGCTGCCTCCTCAGTGCTTTGCTTTGATCCTGTGGAATGAAAGGACAGGAGGATCAGCTCAGGTCTAAATGAGATTACAGCTGGTTCTGCAGCTTATCTGGTCTATTGCCAACTAGTGTGGCTTTGCACGTCCTAAGGGGTTTACAACAGAAACTGTTTATTGAGTATCATCGGTTTACTCAACACAAGCAGGCTAATCCTTCCCAGCTTCAGCGTGTTGTAGAATTGTGCAAGAGCCAAACCCAAAGCTGGTATAGCCAGACCCTCTAGAGCCCTTTGTCTCGCTCTATATTGATTTTTACCTGAGTTAAAGACACTAAAAAAAAAATAAAACCAATAACCAGTCCTATTGTGAGCAAAAGGTTAATCTTACCTAAAATCTTACAAAAAGCATCTGTTAACCCTAGAAGAGACAACCTTTTTTTTTTTTCCTTTCTAGACAGGTGGGATTTTCTAGTTTCTAATTGTAAAGAACAAGATGAGAAAAATAGTTTAAAAGATCTTGCTAGACAGTCCAAGTTAAATGCTTAAGTCTCTAATTGTACCGTAACAAATGGCTTTGTGTATGGAATATAGGATGATCTGTTTCTAAATACTAAGTTTTTTTTAATATCCATTTTGCACACTGCAATTATTTTTTTTTTTTAACATGGCAAACAAAATGCATGAAAGCAAGGCTGGAAACCTTAATTAAAGAGTTCAACTACCAGAGTTAATAACCAGTAGTCATTTTGCCTGGTAATCCCTTGATTAGTAGTATATTTCTTCAGTGAATGAAGACTGATGATTAGGAGTATAATAAAGATATACCAATTATAAATAATCTTGTGTGTGTTCAAGTTTGTTTTACTATTTTATTAGGCACTTATTGAAAACTTCAGGTGTAAGATTTTAATTACTGCAGTCTCATCTTGACTCGGAATCTTCAGTATGGCTTATAGAGGAAAATGATTTGGAATCAGACACACCTGGATTACAATTCCACCTCTGTTATTTATTGATCAAGTCATTTAACCTAAGTCCATTTTTTTCACCACCAAATGGAGATCCTATTTACCATGCAATATCTAAGCAAACCAAATTAGAACATAATAGCAAGTAACACTGAGTTAATCACACTAGTTAAGGCTACTATAGTTGCTCAAGAACCCAGAGACATTGACGATTATGTGTGTGGAATCCCTCCCATGCTGCTAGAAAGGATATTTAAAAGCTGTGGTGCAGTAATCATGACAGCTGTGCACTGCACTTATAGATCAGAAACACCCTTGCCATTTTTAAAGGTGTCTAAATCTTGGGCAGGTGGATAGAGGTTGCCAGGTAAATACCTTTCCCTTCATGCACAGAAGTAGCTACTGGAAAAGCCTTGCAGAGTGTGAAATCTAGGCTAGTTTAAAATTTTTAAAAAGGCCTGAATCGTAAACTTGTATTTAGGATAGGTAAGTAAGCCATGTATTTATGTTCATTCCTACTCAAGTGATTATTTGGTTGATACATGCACAGCAATAGATGTGTAAATACTGTCAACTGTATTAAGTGCTAAGTAAAAGACAAAGGTATACTGTTTAAGAAGAGTTCAGTGGTCTCTCCATTTACTTTCTCCTAATTGGCAGTGAACATGTATCCTCAGCTATGTGTAAGCACAAAAATGTTACTATGGAAACATTTGGAGGCTTTCTAAATGTACTGTGTGATGGAATCAGCTAAGACTGATGTTTATCTTAAACACATAGCTTGTCCAATATTTAAACCTAATGGACAAGATGTGTACCAGTTGAAAATGTAATATTTATCCAATCATTTCTATTCTATCAAGCCTAGCTCTAAAGCAATAGGTTGTACTCATAGAGTAATAAATTTTTATGCATTTGGAGATAAAGGCTATTGGTGGTGATTGCTTAAACTCTTTTTGCTCAATCATCTGAATGGTGCAAATCAAAGCATTTTGTCAGACTGTGAGAAGTTTCACCTAGATATTGCTTCCCACACACGCGGGTCACCATATAAATTACGTTCACGGTTTTACAGCGTAGCTGGTGCTAGAAGTTAAATTGATGCCCAGTGGTGGAACTCGTAAAACATTTTCCTGTTAACACGACGAGGCAGAGCTGACATTGTTGATGGTGGGTTCGACCTAATAAACCATTGGTTCTAACAGTGATTTTTACTGTGTTTCAGAGGTGATGATGATACAAGTTTAGTGATCCAACAGTTCTTCCTGAATGACAGAAAATTAGCTCTACCATCTATATTACCAAATGCTGAGAACAGTAGGATAGGGGGTGATTGAAACCTAATGTAACCTCAGGTTCTGAAAGATGATGAATTACAGGAGCAAACTCTTAACTCGACGTGTACCTTCTTCACAAAGAAAAATACTGATTTTTCTCAAAAGAATTGTGTTATATATTGTCTGTTGGAAATTTGGAAATAACCTTGTTATTACCTTGTTATTAGAATATGTAGGATGTGCTTTCCTTTCAGAATCTTTTTCACAGATGTAATCTTTTATACTTTTAGGCTGATTATCATATCTGAAAGGAAAGCGGTTTTACATTTGGTTACCTTTTTGTTTCTATGTTCTCTAAAGTTACTTTTCTTTAAAAACATTAAGCTTTATCAAAGGCTTTTCAATTAAGAACCACAGCAACAAAAATCTAAACATTTTTTCCCTGTGAAAGTAAATTTCAGGGGTTAATTTTCTTCTGCTGGTTATAAAGAATGGAAACTATGTTAAAGTTTATTTTGAAATATTTCTTTGGTCATAAAGCTTCATCTTTTCTTGTTTAAGTTAGTTTTTTCTCATTTCTGGTTAAAATTCACAGAATGTTAACAAAGCCCTTCTATTTTATCACTGTAAGCAAGGGTCTTTCCATTCCTTTTTCGTGCTGTATTTGCTCTTTTCACCCTGTTGCGCATTCATACACAATTCGTGATTTTCCTGTAGTTTAGTTCCATTTTATGAGAGATCAATAAGTCTTTATTCACCTCTTTACCATTGCTTACCACAGTTTTTGCACAATTTTTTTTTTTTTTTTTTTGCATCAGGAGATGAGCTTTTTTGTTGCGCAGATAAATATTATCAATTATGCTACACAGGTGAAACCTGCCATGTACAAATAGCGTGTATCAGGCCTCAAGCGTGCAGAACCAGATAAATCAGCTCATATGCTGAAGCCTTGCAAAAAAATATTAGTGATGTAACAAAAGCCTTTGAGGCTCTCAACCGTAGTAATGGAGCTTCATAGTAACCCTCACAGATTGTTGACAAAAGGAGTACTCTTTTAGCAAAGCCTTTTCTCCTTCTATCTTTTCCTCCCTTTTAAATAACTGTCCTAAAGGGGGCAAATGGCCTCTCCAGGAAGAAATGCATGTGTAACTAAGTATCTGAAATAGCTACAAAATTAAAACTAAGAAATGAATGGACTGTTAACATGCAGGTTTGTTCCAAAGAAGCTTATACATTTATTTTTTTTTTGATAATTGATCTTACTCATTGACAAGTAACTGCTTTTTCTGTATAGAATTCAGGTGAAACTTTCAAAGTTAGAGATTTGATACACAGGTTAGAGCTGGGTTGTTGACAGGAGAGGCACAGAGGGTAGAAATGAAAAGGAGGGCAAAGAGGAGTCAGGGTGGGAAATCTATAGGAAACATTTAGTGAGAAACAGGATCTAATTAGTGGGTTTCATTCATTTGAAGCAAACCCTTTTTAAAAGTCTCACGAAACCTATAGTCTTTCTCATCACAAAAATATATCTTCACAAAACTTAACACATAATTTCAAGGAGTTTATAGACTTCTAAAGCATATTTACCCATTCCTGTTGGAGTTTAGTTATATTTTTGGTAAAAAATATTTTTTCTTATTGGCTTCTCAAGTGGCTCAGTGGTAAAGAATCTGCCTGAAATGCAGGAGACCCGGTAGACACGGATTTGATCCCTGGATCGGGAAAATCCCCTGAGGGAAGGGAATGGCAACCCACTCCAGTATTCTTGCCTGGAGAATTGCATGGACAGAGGAGCCTGGCAGGCTACAGTCCATGAGGGTCACAAAGAGTTGGACACAACTGAGCATCTGAGCACACATTCTTTCTTCTATATCCCTAGGTATTTTTTAACTCTTTAGCTTGACTGAGTTTTGAAATCTGAAAACTTGGTCAGTAAGTAGGGCTGATGATGAGGTTAATTAGATCCATTATCACAATTGGCAATGATCACTGGTGTCTTGTTTTGTAATTTACTACATTTCTTGAATGTAAGAGAAATATTGAAGATGTAGAATGCCTAAGAGGTTTTAGAAAAAATATTTATCAAGGAACACTACCTTTCCCATTGCATTAGCTATTGTAATTATACATTGGTACAATCTGTTGACATAGAATTGGATTTGATTTAAATAGAAAGGAAAAAAAAGACTTGACATTTTCAATATTTATTGATACACCTAGTCCATTAAGGTAAATTATAGAGCAGATTTCACTGTGACAGGAACATTTGGGTTAATGTAGTTAAGAATCAGTCAACATTGCCATTAGACCCTTTCTTTTTAGGAATTTATTACCACCAATTAGGAAAAAGTGCTCACAAATGGAATTTAGCCCTAGCTTACTTGTTGTGGAATATTTGATCTCCCAAATGTTTGAGTCTTTAATAAAATGATCCTGAATTCTTTTGAATCAAGCTACTTTCTCCAACATTGCAACTAAACACATCTAATAAGATGTGTAATCCTTGCAGCTGTAAGTAGAGGGTACAGCTGACTATATACTGTTTTCAGAAGTGGCTACTGGGATGGTAAAAATTAAGCTAGCTTTTGAAGGATGATTTTATTAATTAGCTTTAAAAGATGAACTTCATAAGTTTGCAAACATGCTACTCTATATCTAGGGATTATTAAAATGAAACTCGCTTTTAAAAGCTCAATTATAATGAAATGGTAAAGCAACAGAGCAGAGTAAAATTTATTGAGAGTAAATGTGATACTATCTCTAGAATGTCTCAGTAGTTGCTTGTTAATAGGTATACTGTGGTGGATAGTTAGGAAACTAAAGTTGTCTTTCTTCAGATAATCTTGTCTTTGCAATTCATTTGTCCTAAAACAAGTCTAGAATTTCTGAGACTGTTGCAGATGGTCCCTCAGAGTCTTGAAACATAACTGTTTCATCTTAAATTTTCCTTTGCACCATTGCAGATACCACCTCTTATTTGTACTTTTAATGAAGAAAAGTCTTTGTTCTTCCTCATGTATGAAATCCTTGAATCAGGTCTGTATCCCTCTCATCTTTAAATTCCTAATTTCTACTGTAGTACTTAGTATATGGAGCCTGTTGGTTAAAGCATAATAAACTATGCCAAAATTTAGTGGCATAAAACACACCCAGAACAACTTTTTCATAATACAATGCTTACAGATCATGTAGGTCAAGAATATGGAAAGCCAAGGACAGCTCTTCACTGCTCTCCTGTGTCTGGGGCCTCAGCTAAAATGTTTCAGTTTGAGATAACTAAAAAAGCTGGAGACTTTTTGGTCTCAGTGTAAACAAAAGTCAGTTTATACTATACTGTAATCTGTGAAGTATACAATAGATTATGTCTTAGAAAACAACATATATACCTTTATTAAAAAATACTTTATTGCTCAAAAATGCTAACCATTATCTGACAACACAGTTGCCACAAACTTTCAATTTGGAAAAAATGCAGTATCTGAGAAGTGCAATAAATGAGGTATAGCATTATTGCAAAAAAAAAAAATACATTCTGATTTCCACTTTCAACCAATTCATAAGGTCCTCTCCTTTTTGCTTGTATGAGAATTCTATAGATAACTATTTTGGTAAGATCTAATGCATGTATGGTTTCTCAATTATACATATCCACTTACAGTTAAAGGGGAAGAGTACCATGTTAGAAATCCCGAAAGACTGGTATGACAACTATAGACATTTTTCAAAGATGTGTACATTTTGTTGTGAGACTTACTATAGGGACGGTCTTAACTCTGAGTGCTTCTGACATCAAGGACAGAGATGCTGGGTCATTCCTGTTCTTCCCAAACAGTATTCTGGTAGCAGGCAAACTTGGAACGAAATAGTTTTATATTGAGCCCAAATTCCTCCCCTCTTACTTTCTTCATTATCTTGTACCCATATACTTGCTATGAGATTTGGAGGGTAAATTCCTGGAAAGAAGGGGTCTCACTGAACAAAAAATAAGCAGTACAGTGTTACTGTAGCATTACTCCTTTGAAAACGAGTTGTTACAGGCAGGTGATGATTACTCTCTTGTACTTTGAGAAATCCCTTTAAGTCATGACATCCATCTGCCTATGGTTTCTTTCAGTTTTAATGTCAAAGAACTTTAGCCAGGCCTTAATGTGGTATTTACCCTCAGCCATTTATTTCCTTGAAGGCATCTTAAGGTGCTGTAAAACTTCAGTCTTAATATGCAGCATAACACTGTTTCTTTGAGTCATTGTGTGGAGTTCAGGACTATTACTCGTTGATCACAGGCCAAGCTGTTCCTCCAAACAGAATAAATGGCAGGAACAGACCACAGAAAGGTAAGCATTCAACGTAAGACAGTGCAGTAGAGACCCCATTTACTAAGAGCATTTGCACTGCATTGTGCTAATAATATGAATGGCTATAAATTAGGCTCGGTCTTATTAAATTAGCGCATAAGATAGCATTCAAGCATTGGCAAAAAATATAGAAAGGGTATTGTGATAAGTGGTTATTTGTACAGTTGGTCCTTGAACAAAGTGGGTTTGAACTGCCCAGGTCCACTTATGTGAAGATATTTTTCAGTAATAAATACTACAGTACTACACAGTTCATGGTTAGTTGAATCTGTGGGTGCAGAGGAACTGCAGATTTGGAGGACATATATGCAGATAAACCTCTCCGTTGTTCAAGGGTTAGCTGTGTGTGTGTATGCTCAGTCGGGTGAGCACCAGGCTCCTCTCTCCAGAGATTTCCCAGGCAAGAATACTGGAGTGGGTTGTCATTTCCTTCTCCAGGGGATCTTCCCGACCCAGGGATCAATCTCATGTCTCGTGCATCTCCTCCTTTTGAGACAGATTCTTTACTATTGAGCCACGTGAGAAGCCCCTAAGTCATATATACACATGCTTAAGAGGGTGAATTTTTTAATGAAGATATTTCAAAGACAACATTGTAACATTGCTCTGTGCAGTTACAGGGGGTGTTTAAATGTGTATTTGTCTAAGATAGGGCTTATAAGTGCTAGGTTATATTGAGAACATATGTGGGTGTGTTGGGTGTATAAGGTTTCTGTTAATTCTCCTCACCTTAAAGAATTGTTTACTTGTAGCTAACATTTTAGATGGCATGGCCCTCCGTGACCTGGTCTCCATCAATAATATAGTTTCATTTTACATCATTCTGCCCCTTGACTTTTCATCTTCTGAAAATACTAGCCTGTTCATGAATTTCCTCATATACCATGCAGTGTCATGTCACTTTGCTTTGCTTATGTTATTACAACTTCCTGAAGCTTTTTGTGTTTTTTTTTTTCAATTAACAGCTTCCTTAATCTGATAATAGTGTATTTACCCCTGAGGCCTTCATCAAAACCCCCACGTGGCCTAAATGTTTCCTTTGTGTGTATTGTAATATTCTGTAGATACCTCTGCCTCCTCACTTAATTGTAAGTTCTTTGAGAGTACTGACCATATTTGATTGCATCTAATATGCCACCTCAAGTAACTAATAGACATTAAAATGTTCATTAAAATCAGCTGAACTACTGGGCACAAGTGATTTCTGGGTCTGACTGTACTCTTGGATTCTAGGTCTGGATTTCCAAAAACTTTGGGGATTTTGTTACTTAAATTTTCTGTTTGCAAATCAAATTATACTCTTCTTGTGTAGAGTACTGTACCTCCTTCCTTTGTTTCCCTCTCCTAAAAGTTAGCAATAATGTAGATTGCTCCTTTCTCTCCTTCACAAAATGCCAAATAATTACTGTTGCTTTCTTGTTTCTTCATAAAGTAGCTTAAATTGCACATTAACTCATACCTGCATGTTTATAGAAGCTTCATAATTGGTCTCTCCTGTGTCTCGTCCGTTTTTGTTCTAATCCATTCTGTTTGCCATTAGCAGATTAATCTTTCCCAAAGCACAAAATCACTCCTCAGTTCAAAATCTTAGTGATTCCTATTAGGTTGGTGCAAACATAATTGCGGTTTCGGACCATGAATTTTAAATCGTTATAACTAGGCTCAAACACATCTTTATTAATCAAAATAGGAACCATTACAATCAACATGTTTTTGCCAATGAGAAATAGATTTGTTTATTACTGTAGTGTAAAAATCCTGTTGCAGGATTCAGTGAACTCTTAGAAAGCATTTCCTGCATCGTGCTGGTTGTGGAAGCATTTTACCTGCAAGAAGTTGTTGAGATGCTTAAAGAAGTACTAGTTGGTTGGCAAGAGGTCAAGTGAACATGAGGATGAGGCAAAGCTTCATAGCCCAATTCATTATTCAACTCTAGAGGTGGGCTACTTGCTGTCAGGTGTAGTCATG
Source organism: Aepyceros melampus (assembly GCA_006408695.1). Lineage (NCBI taxonomy): Eukaryota > Metazoa > Chordata > Mammalia > Artiodactyla > Bovidae > Aepyceros > Aepyceros melampus. The sequence goes on from SJXQ01005244.1 coordinate 113,986, forward strand.
CAGAAGAATTGGGCCCTTTCTGTTGACCAGTGCTGGCTGAAGGTGTTGCAGTTTTCAGTGTATCTCATTGCTTTGCTGAGCATACTTCTCAAATGGAATGGTTTCATCGGGATTCAGAAAGCTGTAGTGGATCAGACAGGCAGCAGATCACCAGTGACCATGACCTGTTTTTGGCACAAGTTTGGCTTTGGAAAGTGCTTTGCAGCATCTTGGTCTGACCACTGAGCTGATCTTCGCCAACTGCATAAAATCCACTTTCTGTCGCATGTCACAAACCAGTCCAGATATGATTCATTGTTGTTGCATAAAAAGATGACACTTTAAAATGACAGTTTTTTTGATTTGTGGTCAGTTGATGAGGCATTCACTAATCAAGCTTTTTCACCTTTCCAATTTGCTTCAAATGCTGAATGACCATAGAATGGTCGATGCAAAACTTTTTTGAACGACCACTGCACTGTACATTTTTAGCAGTTCCTAGGCCAAATGTGTTGTTGATGTTACAAGTTGTCTCTGCTGCTTTACGACCCATTTTGAACTTGAATGAGAAAACCACTCAAATTTGCTTTTTGTCTAATATTTCCATAGTCTAAAATAAATATAAAATAAGCTGCAAGTGATAAGTCATTAGCAAAAAACTATAAAATGAGGAATGCACATTAAAATGATGTATAACATAACTACATTTATTTAAGACTGTATTCCAATATCAAAGGCAAGTTTCCGCAATGCAAAACCATGATTTCGCACCAATCTTACACTTAGAAGTCTAGATTTTCTTTTTTTAAGAGCAGGATGTGCCTTAATCGTTTCTATACCTCTGGCTTTGCATACAGTGACTGACATAACTTCTTGTGAAGTGAATGAGGAGAACATGTGACTGAACCTAGTATTCAATATTGTCTTTATTTTCTACTCTTAAGTTTATTGCCTTCTAATTCTGCTATAAAAATTATCCATTATAGTCAGAGTGGCTACTAGTTTCCTTCCCCCAATACCTTGCTTTTTCATATGTTCCTTTTAAAAGAAATTATATAACACTTCTGCTTTGTGGCTTGTTATCCACTTTGATTTTATCTAAAGTTCTTTGAAGAATCTACTTGATCTGGAACTCAGTTTCCTCTTTGATGCATCTGCCTTTCCATCTATCATCTTTTGTGCTTTAGCCAACTGGCCTCCTAATTGTTGTTCTTGAGCCCATAAAACCACTAGCCTAGGCACCTATGCAAAGAAGGCAATGCCACCCCACTCCAGTACTCTTGCCTGGAAAATCCATGGATGGAGGAGCCTGGTAGGCTGCAGTCCATGGGGTTGCTAAGAGTCAAACACGACTGAGTGAGTTCACTTTTTCACTTTCATGCATTGGAGAAGGACATGGCAACCCACTCCAGTGTTCTTGCCTGGAGAATCCCAGGGATAATGGAGCTTGGTGGGCTGCCGTCTGTGGGGTCGTACAGTCGGACATGACTGAAGCGACTTAGCAGCACAGGCAGCTACGCACCTTTGTTTCTTGGGCCTGAAATTCTCTCTCCATGTGTACCCATGTGCTTCTCCCCCTTACTCACTTAAGTCTTTGCTCATGTGTCACCTCTTCAGAAGGTATTTCCTGATATTCCTACTTGAAATATCATCATCACTCATCATCCCTGTACCTTGATTTCTATTTATCCATAAAGCTCACCATAACCTGAGGTGATCCACATCTGTGTTTAATTATCTGTCTCTCTTTAAACAAGCTCCAGGGCAGAGACTTTGTTGTGATGACTTTGTATCCCTACTGCCTAGAATTTGTGTAATATGCATTGAATTATAGAGAGTAAATGTGTGGAATTTATATGCCTATGTGTTTTTAGTTCCCTCATTTTCGCTTTTCTCATCCTTAACCTGTCCTCTGAGAATGATTTTCATGGCCATTTTATTCTGCTGCCGTCAATGATCTTTAATTTCTGAATTACTGTAAAACCTATATTTTTTTAAAATTAATTTATTTAATTTGAGACTAATTACTTTACAGTATTGTAGTGTTTTTTGCTATACATTGACATGAATCAGCCATGGGTGTACATGTGTTCCCCATCCTGAACCCACTTCCCTCCCTATCCCATCCCTTAGGGTCATGCCAGTGCTCCGGCCCTGAGCACCGTCTCATGCATCGACCCTGGACTGGCGATCTACTTCACGTATGATAATAAACATGTTTCAATGCTATTCTGTCCAATCATCCCACCATCACCTTCTCCCATAGAGTCCAAAAGTCTGTTCTTTACATCTGTGTCTTTTTTGCTGTCTTGCATATAGGGTCATCATTGCCATCTTTCTAAATTCCATATATATGTGTCAATATATTGTACTGGTGTTTTTCTTTCTGACTTGCTTCACTCTGTATAATAGACTCCAGTTTCATCCACCTCATTAGAACTGATTCAAATGCATTATTTTTAATAGCTGAGTAATATTCCATTGTGTATATGCACCACAGCTTTCTTATCCATTCATCTGCTGATGGACTCTAGGTTGCTTCCATGTCCTGGCTTTTATAAACAGTGCTGCGATGAACATTGGGGTACACGTGTCTCTTTCAATTCTGGTTTCCTCGGTGTGTATGCCCAGCAATGGGATTGCTGGGTTGTATGGCAGTTCTATTTCCACTTTTTAAAGGGATCTCCACACTGTTCTCCATAGTTGCTGTACTAGTTTGCATTCCCACCAACAATGTAACAGGGTTCCCTTTTCTCCACACCCTCTCCAGCATTTATTGTTAGTAGACTTTTGGATAGCAGCCATTCTGACCGGCATAAGATGGTACCTCATTGTGTAAAACCTAGTCTTATGCTTGTAGAGTACAGGAATGATTATCAACCTTCTCTCGTACAGAAATACAATTGAATACTCAGTGTGATTCATGGGCTACTTGTTGTGTGATCATTTCTTAATCTCTTGCAAGAATCAAGTAAGACATATTCAATAAATGGAATATCTGTTATTGTTAGCCAGAAAATCAGAATGTTAAATGAGAATGTGTGTGGCAACCCTATTCTAAGTGTTGACTTGACTTTAATGAATCTATTTAAATCTTTAATTTAATCTATAGATACTATTATTGTCACCATTTTATAGACAAGAAGAGCCAGGAAGGTAACTGCTTAAAGTGTGGCCATGGGCATGCAAAATCTGCCTGCTAGACAGGTAGACGCTCGCGCCCCTCCACAGACCCACTGAGTGAGAACTGTTTTTAAAATAATAAGCTTTGACCCTAGACTTGTAGGTGCAGTAGGATCTTCAGTGAAGTCAGAACTTCCATATTTCTAGAAAGCTCCACAGATGATTTTAATTGTAGTCAAGATTGAGAACTACCAAAGTAGATCCCTATTTTAGTGTACCATAAAATGCAATGAAATATCACCAAAACTTTTAAGTGACTTGAGACCCATAGTCATCTACATATATAAGACTAATAAAATTATAAGGATAACATAAAATTAATCACTTTTTATTGATGTTTTTTCATGCTATACCCTATTTTGGGGATAGGACAAGGAAATTTTTTCCACAGGAAAATTTTTAGTAGTCCCGCGACATTGAAATTCGGAATTCCTATAGAATTCTCTGCTTCCCAGAACTATTAAACTTTGAAAATCTGTGCATCTTTTGTGCCATCAGGATTGGATGTTATACTGCTTTGTAACTACCCCTTTTAGGAACTTAGCATATGAATGAATGAATACAGAAATAATGGCATTTAAGACATGTATTACTTATTTGGGTAGTAAAATGGTATTTGGGGTAGCTGTAGCATAGTTGCATGATAGCTTGACTGCCTGGATTCAAATTCTGTCTCTGCTGCTTATGAACAGTATAACCCAATCAAATTATTTATTCTTTCTGTTCTTAGATTCCTTGTCTACAAAATGGGAAAAATAATGCCTACATAATTAAACTAGTTAATAAAGGTCAAATGCAGAATAGGGTAGCACATATATTCTCACTGAACAGTCTTTGATTCTCTGGCCAATAATATTCCATTATTCCATTTGTTGAATATGTTTTATTGGGAGTTCTTGTAACAGTTGAGGAAATGGCCATGCCACTAGTAATTGAGAGAGTAGGCTTTGTTCTCTGGTGTGTCTGTCTCTAAAGCCCATGTCTTTCTAGATAACGCTCTACCGAATGTGTGGACATGATTGTTAGAAATTGAAATGAATAACAATAAAACTAAAGTAAATATTACCTTGCCGTATAGCCTATAAATTGTTTTTACCTAAGTTGTGTAATTTGACACTTTAGCAGCTCTGTAGAGGATAGTATGGCAGTGTTCCCGTTTAACAGATGAAAAACTAAGTCTTAGTTTTCTGGGGTCACAGACTGGTCTTCTGTCTCCTACCCAAGTGTTCATTTGGATAATTTTTCCTTACACCGTGAGGAGGCTTTTTATCCCTATGTTGTTGTTTAGTCTCTTGCTCGTGTCCACCTCTCTGCAACCGTATGACCCACCGTACGCCAGGCTTCCCTGTACTTCACTGTTTCCTGGGATTTGCTCAAACTCACATCCATTAGTCAGTGATGCATCCAGCCATCTCATCCTCAGTCACTTCCTTCTCCTCCTGCCCCCAGTCTTTCCCAGCATCAGGGTCTTTTCCAGTGAGTCAGCTATTTGCATCAGGTGGTGGAAGTACTGGAGTTTCAGCATCAGTCCTTCCAGTGAATATTCAGGGTTGATTTCCTTTAGGATTGACTGGTTTGATCTCCTTGCATTCCAAGGAACTCAAGAGTCTTCATCACGTCACTTCAAAAGCATCAATTCTTTAGCCTTCAGCCTTCTTTATGGTCCAACTCTCCCATCTATACGTGGCATTGGAAAAACCATAGCCTTGACTCTACAGACCTTTGTCAGCAAAGTGATTATCTCTGCTTTTTAATACATGGTCTAGATTTGTCATAGCTTTCTTCCAAGTCACAAGTGTCTTTTAATTTCATGGGTGCAGTCACTATCCACAGTGATTTTGGAGCCCAAGGAAAGAAAATCTGTAATTGTTTGCACTTTTTCCCCATCTACTTGTCAGAAAGTGATGGGACCGGTTGCCATGTTCTTCATTTTTTCAGTGTTTAATTTTAAGCTGGCTTTTCACTCTCCTTTTTCACTTTCATCTAGAGGCTGTTTAGTTCCTCTTTGCTTTCTGCTATTACAGTGGTATCATTTACGTATCTGAAGTTGTTGGTATTTCTCCTGGCAATCTTGATTCTGGCTTGTGAGTTATCTAGCCTGGCATTTCTCATGATATAGTCTGCATAAAAGTTAAATAAGCAAGGTGACAATATACAGCCTTAATGTACTTCTTTCCCAATTTGGAACCAGTCCTTTGTTCCATGTCCGATTCTAACCATTGCTTCTTGTCCTGCATACAGTGGTACATTATGTATGCCCAGAAGTATCATTGCCAGTACTGGGCTTTTTTTTTTTTTTTTATCATCGCTTAATAGTCAAAACAGCCTGTAAACTCCTTGCCTTGACCTCACATATTCACTCAGTGATTACCACCCACTCACCTCCTTGTCCCTGTACACACAAATACATGGGGCCCCATTCCAGGGAGTCCCTATAGGATATGCCTGGGCTGCTACTCACCAGCCTGGTTTCTGACCTGTTGCATCTCCCTGGTAACTGGATATGCACAGAATTGTGGGGACTTAAGTTCTCATTATCTTCTAGTGAGACTTTGCAGTATTGTCTTTATACCTAGAATCTGTTTTTGTTTTATTTTTGTTTTTATTTTTTGAAGACAGGATTGGATTAAATGATTTTTAAGATACCTTCCAGCTTTAAAACTTTGTTTTGGGGGGGGTTGTTTGTTTGCTTTCTGGTAATTTCACTAGTTTGGTTATCTCATATTCTTTCTGGGTGGTAAAGCAGATTATAGCCCTATTTTATAGATGTGAATAAGAATAACAAGAAGATCCAAAGTACCTAAGGTTTTTTTTTTTTTTTTTTTTTTTAGTAAATTTAATTGAAACTAAAAATGGTAGAGTATCCTGATTCCCATCCAGTTTTCCATTAGTTACATTCATCAGACACTTGGAATCATCACTCATAGTGGTTTAGAACAACTTTTTTTTTAACTTAGAGCTTCCCATTATATTTTTCACTGATGTAGATTGAAGTTGGCAGGCTTTGAAGTAGAACTTAAAAAAGGAATTCAGTTATTAATTTTTGTTAACTCCCTTGCTTTCTGTTAGCTCTTACCAGTCATATTAATAGATGCCTCAATATATTTGTATATCTTTGTGAGGATGGGGAGGTGGGAGGGTGAGATATATAGAATCACTACAAAAAGTAACGTGGAAATAAAAATAGGAAAACAAATCTTGGAAAGTGAAGCACAAGAATCTACAGGATCAGGAAAGTGCTTGAACTAAAGAAGGTAAGCCCAAAGAAGCAGGATACCAGAGCTATTAATAAAACAGAAGCATACGAAGACCTGGATAACTAGGTATGTACAAGTTTGGGCATTTCCATAGTGGAGCGATGGGCTTCTCAGGTGGATCAGTGGTAAAGAGTCTACCTGTCAACCCTGGAGATGAATGTTCCATCACTAGGTCAGAAGATACCCCGGAGAAAGGAATGGCAATCCACTCCAGTGTTCTTGCCTTCGAGATCCTGTAGACAGAGGGGCCTGGTGGGCTACAGCCCATGGAGTTGCAAAGAGTCTGGCACAGCTTAAACAACAGTGTAGTGATAGGTTCCTGAACACTTTTGAGGATATTATTCTTCACATGTAATCTTCACAATAACCTTGGTAGGTGGATGATAAATGATTTTTCCTGATTTTAACTCTTTAGAAAATGAGATTTGGATGGTTACTCATTTTTTTTAAGGTCACACAGATCTGAGTGGCTTTGCTAATAACCAGCAGTTTTACCCAACACAAGCTACTTCTGTTGCCTCAATTTCCTCGTTTATAAGATTTGAATCATAATTATACCTACCTCATAGGTTAAGAAACAGTGCTTACAAACTTCCTAGTGTGGTTCTTGACACCTGGTAAGTACTAGTAAATGCTAGATGTTGCTATTGTTTCTGTGAAAGCTGCAATTTAAATGCTTGACATTCAGCAGATTTTTTTTTCTGCTATATTGGATCTTTTAGAACATAAGTGGGCTGGTTATGCATGTATATTTCCAAAATTATTTTAAAGTCAGTCTTCTACTTAAAACCTACGTCCCTACCACTTTACAAAGCAAAGCTACATGTGGCTTGTCCAGCTTCTTTTCTTAGACTTAGTAAAATTTCTTCAATCCAAGTAGGGAGAGAAGAAAATTGATCAATGTTTTAATTGTGTGTGTGCGTGTGAGCGCACACACATGCACTTCTTGGTGTTAAAGGGTGTGTGTCTTAGTGTATAAGGGAAAGTATAGGCTTCAGAGTCAGATTTTGATTCAGATTATGGGGCCAGCTCTTCTTAGCCATGTGACCTTTGGGGATATCATTATCATCTTTATCCTCTATAAAGAGGATTAGTGACACCCATCTCATAGAATTGTTGTGATTTTTAGTTAAAGAATTTTCAGCTTCATAAAGGATGATCAGAAATGATACCGCTTCCTGGAGAATCGATTTTAAAGATGAATAAAATGGCTTATTTTATTTAGAAATAGTAAAATCTGTCCTACCCAAGTATAGTAAATTATTTATTATCCTTTGAGACCAATATACTTGAAAAAGCTTTAGATGGGTTTTGCAAATGGTGGTATTATTTCACTTGGACTCCAGTGTCTTGAAATGTACCCATGAATTTTGCTTTGTTGATATAGGCAATTGAGTTAGTTGCCAAATGGATTTTAGTGGTTTGATATTCATCTTACTCAAAGCTAAAGGACCTGAAATAATCTTTAGCCACTAGTTCACGTTGACAGCATCTCAGGCAAGTTTTACAGGAAGAGGACATAGCAGATATTTGGTTAGTTTTTATGAAACTTGCTTACTACGATATTCTTTCTCCAGGTATTTTGAACTGCCCCCAGTACTGCAAGTAGCATTGAGTTGTGTCTCATAGTTATCCAAGAATTCCAGTGTAGAGAGAGATAGAGTCCTAGTGTTATATAACTTATACTTAAAATATTTACTTTTGTGTAGTTATGTGAAAAATACGATGATGTGGTCTTGCCACCAGTTTTGATCTTTTTGTGGAATTGCTTTAGATCTGTGCATTAGTTAGTTCCATATTTTATATAGTTGTTTTGAGTGTCCACTTCCTCTTGATGAACTGATTTAAAGCATCAGGAATGTTTTTCCTTCTTTTTTTAAAGTACTAGTCATTTTTCTTAATGGAATACTGCTACTATCAAAGGAAGTATTCTGGCTTAGCTCCACTGGTTAATTTTCACTGTTTGCTCTTTAACTGAAGAAAACAAATCTAAGGGTGCTTTTTATGCATTTGTGTCTACTCAGCTGAGATGGCAGTTATATGTACAGAAATAGAAATAACACTACAGTTATATATACAGAAGCAGGGATAACATCACAGTTGCACTTTTAGTTTTAAATAATATTAATTGTTGGGCATATTGCATTGTATTCTATTCCAGATCACTAGAAAAATCTTTTGGTATTCACCCCTGTTATGTTTCTGTTAAGGTCTTAGAGATTTTCAGTTTTCCATAGGAAAAGTGAGTAAATGACAAATCAAAACTTGAGCCAGTATTGAATTCATGTTTTACTGATTTATGGAGAAGAATGATTTTATTATTTTCTACCATGTGAAAATGATTATGGGTCTTTGGACCAAAGGACTAATAATGTTGTATCTAGCACAGTTTTATATTCTAGCTTAATGTCTATGTCTATTCTAAACAAGGAAAGTATTTTAATTTAAAATATCACATATAAGCCATAAATACTTTCCTCTTGGTACATCATAACCTAAAGCTCACAGGAGAAGTGGCTTAAAATTTTGTTTTTATGTCTAGATTGTAAGTAAAATCACTTGTCATAGCGAGTTGCAAAATGCAAACCTTCATTTTGAAATTGCCTGTTTCTCATTTGGATCTGACATATTAAAAAGCATATAATTAATGCTTGACATTAGTAATTAACATTAACATTATGGTACTTAATATGCCATCGTTCATCCATCAAATAACCAGAAATGCATAATGTCTTGGCATAAAGGTTTTAATTAGATAGAACTGTCCTTCAGTTTTCACATGGTATAAATGTTAAAGTCCCAAAATGTATTTAAAGAAAAATTTTGTGTTTGTTTGTTGGGTGTTAGCTGTATTTTTATTTTATTTTTTTCAGGAGTATGCATCAACAATTGTGTCAGGAACTTCAAAGGGAGAATGGGGACCTCATTGTGCAGTCCTCATTATCGACTAAAGAGCGCCACCTTGCTGCAGTTGCCAGTGCACTGTGGAGGCATTTCTTCTCATTTTTGAAGAGTCAGAGAATGTCGCAGATAGTGCCTCTCTCACAACTCGCGGATGCAGCCGCAGGTCAGCGTTCTTTCTTTTGCCAGTTAGTTTCTCATTTTGCAGACTCTGTCAGTCTTTTCTTCTGTTTGCTTAGTAGCAAACTCTTATTTTATTACAGTGCAATAAATATTTTGACAACCAGGAAGAAAAGAATTATGTATTTTAAAATTAGGATTCTTTGGCTTGTTCATTATTTTCTGTTAGTAAAAGTAAAAATTAAGTGATGATTTGCTAAAAAGATCATTTTTAACCTTAAAAATACTGTATATACACGAGCTTTTCTTATTCATGTGTTATTTGGAAAGTAAAGCAGCATTTGACTTCTTTCATATCGTTTATTTTCAGATTGTATGTGCAGGTACCTAGTAAAATATGAAATTGAATAAACAGCAAAAAGAGATGGAATGAATTACACTTCAGCATAAAGCTGATGAGATCAGAATGACATGGAATACATAGAATGTTACTGTTCAGACTTCTGTTAGATTCTACTTTAGGTTGTAATTTTTCCTTAATTTGATTATTAGCTTATAGACATGTCCTTAGACTTTAATGGACTCTGAATCAGATGAAATTATAGGCAAGAATTTAAATATATATATTCACATATGCACTTTCCCAACAAGAAGTCTTTATCTTTTTCAAAGGGATATTTTATCCAACGTATGTTAAGAAGTACTGGAATAGAGATCAATATGGTGACTACATGTATTTAAATGTGGTTTTTAAGAAGATGTTTAATGTATTTAAATGTAAATGCTTTTAAAAACCTAAGCTCTAAACCAAGATTTATTTTACCCTAGTGTGAATAAGGAAAACTGAGCTAAAAGCATTACATAAAAGACTTCATAATATACATTTGAAAAGATTTTGAATTCTGGTAGTGCTTCCATAATTAAGACTTTACAGCGATATGTAGATTGGAGAACTGTGACGGGCAGTGCTTTTGCAACCACTGGAATGTCTGAAAATACTGACTTTCAGTTTAACCAAAGCGGTCATTACTAGTCAATATGACTTATCTTTTTACCATTCATCATCCCAACTCTCACTTAATGACCAAAGTGATACACTTTAGTCAGTACTGTCTTAGGTCCTGAAAAAAAATAGTAATATAGATATAAAGCAAATATATGTGGGTTTGGGGTTTGTTTTGAAGTAAAGACAGGAGGCAAAAATTTCCTGCGTTAAAAAATAGTTAATGAATACTTTGCCACTGGGACTTATCAATGGGAAAAAAAGAACTACAATTCCTTTTTTCATGCATAAGCTCCACGTTCTTATGGAAGGAAGAGAACATAGGTAAGTAAAATGTGTAATATGTCAGATGATGATAAATGGAGAAAAAGAAAAATATAGAAAAGGATAGGGATAGGGAATCTGGGTTCGATCCCTGGGTTGAGATCTCCTGGAGGAGGGCATGGCAAGCCACTCCAGTATTCTTCCCTGGAGAATCCCCATGAACAGAGGAGCCTGGCGGGCTACAGTCCATGGGGTAACAAAGAGTCGGACACAACTGAGCTATTAAGCACAAGGAAAGATCACAGGCAAGTTATAATTTTAAATAAGAGGTGCCCGGAAAACTTGTATAGGGATCATTTGAGCAAAGACCCGAAGAAGATGAGATATGCAGCTATGCAGATGTGAGTTATGCAAAAATGCAGAGGCAAGAGCATGTCTAGTGAGTTTGAGAAACTACACGGAAGCCATCAAAGCTCTTGTGGCCTAAGAAATGGAGAAAGAGTAGTCAGAGATGCAGTCCACAGGCTACGTAGAACTGCTTTCTCTTCTGCCTTATACATAGTTGTAAAAATGTTCACTTTTACCCTGAGACTAGAAAGTCTTGAGCAGAGAGGTAATATGATTGCTCTGGCTGCTGGACAGAGATTAGACTATTGAGAGGTGGGGAGGTCACATAGAGAACTCTTGTAACAGCTTAGAGATGGACAACTGGGGCCACAGTGGAAGCAGTGGAAGTGGTGAGAAGTGGTCAGATTCCCAGTTTGAAAGTAGACCTGACAGAATTTTCTAAGTGGGTTTGATATGGTAAGCAAAGTAGACAAAGGAAGAGACCCTCATTTGAGATGAGAAAGATTGTGGCAGGAAGAAATTTTTATGAGTGAAGACTGGGATTTTGAGTTGGGAGATACAGATATGTATATATATCCCTTAAAATCTGAGTAGGGATGTTGAGTAGACCCCTGGATAATAAACCTGAGTTTCAGGGAAGAGGTCCAAGCTGAGATTTAAATTTGGAAGCTATTTATGTACAAGTTGTCTTATAAAGCTATGGCCTGGATAAGACTACTAACAGAGTAAGTAGTAAAAAGAGAAGTTTGAACACAGGTCCCAGGATGTTCCCATGTTCAGATTTATAGGATTAGAAGGAACCAAGAAAGGAGACTGCAAAGGAAGACCAGTGAGGTGATGGAAAACCCATTAAGTGTAGTGCCGTGGAAACCAAATTACAGAGCATTTTAAGGAAAGAATAGTGGTCAACATTTTGAATGTGTTCAGTGGGTCAATTAGGATGAGGTCTGAGAATTGGTCATTGGACGTAGTAGGACAAAGGACACTAGTTTTTTGCTGTAGTGGGTAGAGGCAAAGGCCCATTAAAGATATCCAAGAGAACATTCGAGAACCTCTTCTCACTGCAAACGTAAGTAAATCTTTTTGAGTATCACCACTAAAAGAGGCTTCCCTGGTGGCTCAGATGGTAAAGAATCTGCCTGCAATGCAGAAGACCCAGGTTTGATCTCTGGGTCAGAAGATGCCCTGGAGGAGGAAATGGCAACCCTCTCCAGTATTGTTGCCTGGAGAATTCCATGGACAGGCTACAGTCCATGGGGTCGCAAGGAGTCAGACTCGACTGAGTGACTAACACACACACACACTATAAGAAGTAGAAAAAACTGGGATGTTAGCTGGAGAGGGAAGTGGGGTCAAGGAGGGTTTATTTATTTATTTTTAATAACACAGGAGAAACTCCAGCATATTTATAATGCTGACAGGAGTGTATAGGAGTGAGAGAAAACTTGATATGCTGCAAGAGAGTCATTTGTGTTTTAATGCCCAGGAGAAGTGGGATCTCATTGAGGACCCAGCCTCAGGTCTCCTGTGGTAGCAGAAGAGAAGGCAGAGTAAATGGGTCCACTTGGAGGTGGCAGGGTAGATGTGGTGGTTCTCTTCTGACGCTTCTCATTTCTCCATGAAGTGGTAAAAGTCATTGACTGAAAATGAAGATGGGGATGCTGACTTATGGTGAGAGAGGAGAGAAGGTGTGCAGTAATCCTCTCGGAGAATGAAAGACCAAATGGACTAGGGAAATATGGTAGGAATGATGGCCAGCTCTGAGGACCCGCTTACCACCTGTAGTCATAAATTTAAAGTGCAGCCAGGCCACATGGTTGTTCACCGGCCACTTAATACTGGTCATAGGTGCCTATGGGGAGAAGACGAGGAACTGTAATTACAGGTGGTGTTTTTTTCCAGGCAAGTTCAGTGGATCAAGTAAGAGGCAAGGGAATTGAGGGTATATGAAAATGAGTATAATGATGGAGCGTTCAGTCAAGTTGCCTGAAAGGGGAAAGGAAGGCACAGTCAGTGAGGAACATAGGGAAGGTTGTAGGACCAATGAATTGTAGGTCCTGATGGAATCAAAGGATTGCTAGAGGCGTTGGGAACCTAGGAGGAGAGTTGCAAAGCTGATTTGGTGCCAGAAAGAGGGGTCTTCAAAGTAGGGATTTCGGTAGTATTGTACGTATGGGCAGTGTCAGGTTCTCTGCATCACCATGGAAGTGAGTGGCTAAGATAGTGGAAGATAAGTCTCACTGAAGGAGAGAAGTTCAAGGCCAAGAGACTGGGTGGGAAAAAAAATCATCAAGAACTATGACAGGACTGCAGTTAGAAAGGAGGATTGTGACCTGCAGTCTTCAAGGAAAGAGAAGTGGCAAAGGAAGGAACAGTAGACAGGTGCAACAAAGAGAGCGTTGGTGTGATTTGATGATGTGAGACTCAGAGCCAGAGGTTTTCAAGAAGAGGAAGGGAGAATGGTCTAGAAGCAGCATTGTGGACCAGAAGTTGCTCACCGTCTGTGGGTCCAGTGTATGAGAGTGTGGGAAGATACAAACAGCCACCATTTGAGAGCATTACAACAGGCAGTGCTTAATAAATAATTTATTGATCAACATAAATTGATATTGGACAAGGAAATGGCAACCCACTCCAGGATGCTTGCCTGGAGAACCCCATGGACAGAGGAGCCTGGTGGGCTACAGTCCATGGGTTGCAAAGAGCTGGACACAACTGAGTCCACATGCACAGAATTGATGTACTACAAGTTAGGTTGGGGAATCCCAGGAAATCACAACATAAAGTCTATTTGTTTACCACGGCAACCTAAGAAATTCTGGTTCCTAGGCTTTTTGAGTTCTTAGGAAAGTGGAGTATCATTGATTGTAGGAAATCACTGTTTACTAGAGGAAAATGTCCGGTGTCCATGGTGAGTGAGAGCTCTTCATCTGTGGTCAGTGAAAGTGGAAATCGTTCAGTCGTGTCTGTGGTTCAGTTAAGTCGCTCAGTCCTGTCCGACTCTTTGCGACCCCATGAATTGCAGCACGCCAGGCCTCCCTGTCCATCACCATCTCCCGGAGTTCACTCAGACTCACGTCCATCGAGTCCGTGATGCCATCCAGCCATCTCATCCTCGGTCGTCCCCTTCTCCTCCTGCCCCCAATCCCTCCCAGCGTCAGAGTCTTTTCCAATGAGTCAACGCTTCGCATCAGGTGGCCAAAGTACTGGAGCTTCAGCTTTAGCATCATTCCTTCCAAAGAAATCCCAGGGCTAATTTCCTTCAGAGTGGACTGGTTGGATCTCCTTGCAGTTCAAGGGACTCGCAAGAGTCTTCTCTGACACCACAGTTCAAAAGCATCAATTCTTCAGCCCTCAGCCTTCTTCACAGTCCAACTCTCATATCCATACATGACCACAGGAAAAACCATAGCCTTGACTAGACGGACCTTAATCGGCAAAGTAATGTCTCTGCTTTTGAATATGCCATCTAGGTTGGTCATAACTTTTCTTCCAAGGAGTAAGCGTCTTTTAATTTCATGGCTGCAGTCACCATCTGCAGTGATTTTGGAGCCCCAAAAAATAAAGTCTGACACTGTTTCCCCTGTTTCCCCATCTATTTCCCATGAAGTGATGGGGCCAGATGCCATGATCTTCGTTTTCTGAATGTTGAGCTTTAAGCCAACTTTTTCACTATCCTCTTTCACTTTCATCAAGAGGCTTTTTAGCTCCTCTTCATTTCTGCCATAGGGTGGTAGGATGAGTAAATTAACTTGATTGGAAAAGAGTGGATGCTGGAAATATTTTTGGTAATGGATTATTTGAGTGAGAGAGGCTCTTTAGCAGAGCCATCACATTTAGAATTTGCCATTTGAGGGCTTTCCTGGTGGTTCAGTGATAAAGAATCCTTTGCCAAGGCAGGAAACATGGGTTTCGTCCCTGATCTGTAAAGATCCTACATGCCTTGAAGCAACTAAGAGCGTGCATTACCACTATTGAGCGTGCACTCCAGAGCCAGGGAACTGCAACTACTGAAGCTTGTGGTCCCTAGAGCTTGTGTTCCACAACAAGAGAAGTGACTGCAGTGAATCAATAAATAAATTTTTTTTTCTAATTTACCATTTCAAGAGCCTTTCTATAATAAATGCATTGTGATGATACTGAGACAGATTTTTCCAGACCCTTCCTTGGAGATGCAGATAATCACCACAGAAATTCGACAATATGAATTTAGTTCAGTTTTAGCTGTCTGTTCTACATTTTTAAAATGTGACATTTACTGTTTAGTGCTGATTTTTTAAAGAATCACTATTAACATAATTTAAGGGAGATAGTGTTTTTTTTGTTTCTTTTTTCTTTTTTTTTTTTTTTACATTCTCACTGTAAGTTTCTCTCATTCAAAATCTAGATTTTACTTTGCTGGCGATGGACTTGCCAAGCACAGCCCCATCAGATCTTCAGCCTCAGCCAGTTACATCAATGATACAACTCTTTGGTTGGGATGATATCATCTGGCCCCAAGTTGTAGCCAGATATTTAAGTCATTTCCTACAAAATAGGTAAGTGTTTTTATTTCAGGTGTACACATTAATATAAACCCACAGTAGATTAGTTCACAAGGAAGGTGAGCATTTCCAAAATAAAAACTGATCTTTGCTATATATACTTTCACTTGGACAATTTGTTGCTTTTCTGTGTATCCACATATTGACTGTATTAATAGTAGGAAATTTTTCTTAAAACAGTGTTGCTGCTGCTTTTCAAAATGGTTTTCATAGGACTGCCTTAACCTCCTGAAATGATCTTTCTACACTCACAATTGTGAAATAAATTATACAATTAATATTGCTAAATCTGTAAGACACTGTTTTATTATTACAGTTTTAGTTTAATGGTAGCTTTCCTCTTCACACTAGGTTTTTAAAGATCTGACTTTTGTGCAGTGATGAACAAAAGACGTCATCACCTTGAACTTTGATTTCCATGTCTTTAAGTGTCTACATTACATAAGAGATCTGAGGAACCCCAGCAGAAAAAATATACAGTCGGTAATAGAAATGGTATAGAACAATCAGGGCGATTCAAATAAGAATATCAAGATAAGGGAAAATAAATACACAAACCTAAGAGATCAGTGTAGATCTGGTCGCAGCTGCCAGTCAGTGAAAATGAAGAGAGATATTCCTCTTGAAAGGAAGTTCATTAAACATAGTCATTAATCATTTTCTCACTAGTTCTCAGTTACACAGTAAGGGAGTTCAACTTCAATTGGATTACTTTTAGGATCCCTCCGGCATAAGAATTCTTTGATGACAACAAACATTTGTTTATATTATTTGTTAAATACTTGTGCTGAAATTATCTTGAAGGATTTGTTTTTAAAATAATATTGGTATGTTAGCAGCAAGGAAGGACAAACTGAAATGAAGCAACTGAAGTGAAATGCAAAGATGTTAAAGTAGCATTGGGAAGTTGTATAGGTAATAAACAACCCATCTGAGTTCTGTTTTGTGTTCTCTTTTTTTATGAAAATGTGTATTCAGAATATTTCAAAACAGTACTTTTAGAGTTATTCTTTATGTATTTTTCAAGTGTCTAACTTTACATAACATTTATAATTAGGTTAAGACTATCCCCATCCTCTCTTATAAAATGATTAGGAATCAGATTAAGCCAGACCTTTGACTTTGTAAAATAATTTTTCTTTTTTTTTTACATTTGAATAGAAAATTTATTATTTTTATTTTCCAAGTGTTTTTTTTTTCTATCAGGGGGGAAAAAAAAAGAAATCTTAAGGACAGTTGTCACTTGCTGCCAAATTGAGGCTAGTCTTTCTCTGGTGGTTTAGTCTTTTTAAGTTGCGTCTGACTTCTGTAACCCCATGGACTAAAGCCTGCCAGGCTCCTCTGTCCATGGGATTCTCCAGGCAAGAATTCTGGAGTGGGTTGCCATCTCCTTCTCCTAAAATAATTTTTAAAAACTCTTGTTCAGATGTTCTTTTGGAGTTCCTGTTGGGGGAAGGAGAGGGGAAAGGAAGGGATGAGGATTGGATTGGTTGGGAGACCCTCGTAGAAATGTATTTTATCTTTTTCTTCTGTATGTGGTCATGACCGCTTCTCTGTTTTACTCTTAAGGGCCACTGTTTTCTTTTGTGCTTGCCACTTCCTTCAGTATTACGACACAAAGCTACTTAAACCTCTTCCTTGGTTTTCTAGTTTTAACCATGTCTCTCCCTTGGCATAAGTCATATGTATGCCACCAGTGGAAAAAGGAAAATTTAAAAATTAGGGCATTATAAATGAAAGCAAGAATATTTGTCTAAAATATTTTGTGGTATCTGTAGTGTTTATTTTCAGCAGAGCATATCTGCATTTGTAAGATAAGTGAGACCAAAAACTGGGGAGTATTAGAATGTTTTATTTCGGAATCACTGTACTCAGGGAATGCATTGTCAGGGTTTTGTTTTGGTTTCCGTTTTTAATATTCATCAACTTATTTTTACAGCATGTTATGTGAAGCACTTTCTCATTCAGGCTGTGTATCTTTTCAAGCCCTAACTGTAAGATCATGGATCCGTTGCATTTTGCAAATGTATGTAAAAAACCTTCATGTGTCAGATGACTCATTCATTGATATGAATCCTGAACAGGCAGTTGGTAAGTACTGCAAGTGCTTTCTGGATTGCTAAGTATGTTTAGAATTTCCTGTTTTGTTACATAAATTAATAGAAAAGATTTTGAAAATATATTTGTTTGTAGGTATTAATATGAACAGAAGTTTATTTCTGTTTGCAGTCTGTTTCTTTTTCTTGATATTTTCCCGTTACTGTGTATGATGAATTTCTCTCCTTTAAAGATAAAAGAACTTATTTCCTTGGAAGCTCGGAATGAAAATTTGCTCTCAGATGACAAGTTATTTTTTTACCTTGAAGAAACTGATCAGAAAAAAAAAAGTGGAGATAGGAAGTAAATAACCAGATATACTGTGAACACCCTATAAAGAAAAATATCCAATTATGAATAATTTCCTCCTTTTCCTTGTAACTTTTTTTTTTTTAATATTCCATACTGTTCTGGTTGTCTGGAGCATATGCATTTTCCTTTTCCTAAAGCTATTGTTTATGGCCAGTTGTAAATCTTGGAAAGGCTGGACTGAAAACATGTTTCACATTTACTTTTATATTTTATTATATCAGTTGGCTTTACATTAATAACTTCTGGGACTAGGATGTTCACAAGTAAATGTTTGTTTGTTTTTAAATAAAGCCTTCCTGTAGTCAGAGAAACTTAGTTTTTAATAAAGTAGAAATTTTAATTTTAGACAAATCATTTAAATTTTAATTTTAAAGAAAATTATTTAAAGCAAATGAAGAATGCTCCATTCTCTGCTTTCCCGTGTGTGTGTGTGTGTGTGTGTGTGTGCATGAATGTGCTCAGTTGTGTCTGACACTTTGTGACCCTATGAACTATATAGCCTGCCTGGCGGCTCTGTCCATGGAATTCCCCAGGCAAGAATACTGGAGTGGGTTGCTGTTTCCTACTGCAGTAATATGTGTGTGTGTGTAAATAACATAAATTTATATCATAAACATATAAATATAATTTATTTTGACAGAAAAGGACTACATGGAACAGTTGACTGAACTGACAAGGTTGCTATTTAAGCTATCAGAAGTAAAGAATATTTTCTCAAAGTCTCAAGTTGAATATTTACCCATCCCAGAAGATCCTAAAAAAGCACTTGTGCAGTTCTTTGAGGTATTTTTTTATTCATTAATATACTTGTCCAAATCAGTTACAATTATTTTTCCAAAAATCCTGAAGTGTCATTAGGTATTATGTTTTTCTCTAAAATGAGTTATTTTAAACTGAATCATATTATTGGTTGCTGCTATTATAAAATTCTGGAGGAATAGAAATGTGAATCTAAGATATAGCATATAATTCATTCTTGAGGACAGCAGAGGAATTACCTTTAATGAAAAATAATAAGAGTAAAGAGTGCCACATAAAAACCTTACTCCAAATCTGATCGAAATTGTAGGAGTATCTTATTGCTAAAATTGCTGGATAACCATATTCTTCAAGTACTTAAATCTCCTTGTATATGGTGCATAATAGTTCCAACTTAATGTTTACCATCCTGTAACAAGCTGTAAATTTTACAGTAAAATTTTAGTGTGTATTCAGCATAAGCACCAACTACTTCATATCCACAACATGATTGGGGCTTTAAAATCCAATCCATTTGTTTTGTCTCTGTAATAAATAGGCCCATTCAACATTTTACTTTTAATTATTAATTTTGTAGGGATCTATCTTATGTGATAGTCTTTGTTTTATAGCCTAATTGAGGTTGTTAATGTGCTTGGATTTGTGTTTTTGTAAGCTATTCATAGTAAAACTTGGTTTATTTTCCCACAGTGGTTGATATTAACTGCAGTGAAAATCATTACAACCCATAAGCTCTTTCCATAAATGTGAATTCTTCCATTGGTTTTCGTTAAGTTAAAATATAATTGTAAAACAGAGATGTCGTATTAATCTTAAAAATATTTCATAATGGTATAGTGAAAGTGAATATGAAAGTCGCTCAGTTGTGTCCGACTCTTTGCAACCCCATGGACTATACAGTCCATGGCATTCTCCAGGTCAGAATGCTGGAGTGGGTAGCCTTTCCCTTCTCCAGGGGATCGTCCCAACCCAGGGATCGAATCCAGGTCTCCCACATTGCAGGCATATTCTTTACAGGGAAGCCCAGGAATAATGGAGTAGGTAGCCTATCCCTTCTCCAGGGGATCTTCAGTATATGCAGTATATGCAACTGTAAAATACACATGTCTCTGGAGCTTTTCTTTCGTTGTTGATTGAATCTTCATCTGTAATTAAACATCTTTACCAGGGACCATCCTGGACCAGAAAAGAATGTAAAAGTCAAGCACTCCACCAATCATATGCAAAGGCTCTCCTAATTTAATCCTATCCAATTTAATTGCTCTTTCACCACTCACTAAATTATAGTTATTCGCTAAATGCTAGATAGTATTAAGCGAAGATTTCTTAGGGACTTGAAGAACCAAAAGAACTAGTCGTTGATCTTAGTGAACTTTTACTTGTCCGAGAATACAAGACATGCCCAGAGATTAAAATAATATAAGATAGTATATGATAAGTGCCGTTAGTTGATAGGTGAATCAGCAGGTTAAGAATTCAGAGCATCTTGATATAAGAAGTTTAGATTTTATTATGAACAGGTTTATAAATTTTTAAGTAGGTATGATTTGATCAGATGACTTTAAGAGAATTGGTAACAACAGAGTACGGAGTACATTAAAGGCTCAGGAGCACTAATGGCCAGAAACTAGTGGGATTTAGGAGGAATTGAAGATTGAACTAGGGGATCTTTGAATGATTAGGAAATAGTGTGTTTAACTAGAAGAATGATGACCTTAAGCAGAGGTCATGATTTAGGATGGGGCCATAGTAGGTAAGGAGCCCAATTTTAAACCTGTTTAGTTTGAAATTGTGTCAAGGGGTGCTCAGGAACCTCTCTCTCTCCCCCACCACGTGCTATGACTCACAGAACTCAGCATATAGTTGTACCTAGGTCTATGACTTATCACAGTGAAAGTTTTCAAAGTACAGTCAGCAAAGAGAAAAGGTACATGGGTGACATCTGGAGTAACCAAGCACAGCTTCCAAGAGTCCTCTTCTAGTGATGTTAACCCTGGACATGCTTAATTCTTCCAGCAAGGAACTGTGAGAGCACCTGGGAAATTCTTTACTGGGGGAGCTCTTAAATGACTGAGTGTCCAGGGTTTTTTGGGTTTTTTTAAATAGGGGCTGGCCACCTACGCCCTGTTTGTTCAGCCTTTTAAAAATCCAGATTCTTAAAAGGAAAGCAGATACCCAGCATAACTGTATTGATTGCACAAACTACTGAAGCACAGTGAGCCATTCTTACCAGAAAATGATGGGGAAAAAATATCTAAAGTTCCAAAAACCAACCAAGGGCCAACCTTGCGTGTAAGCCTTTTAAAGATAGTGACATTGGGACCTGCTATGTTAATTCTTCTTAGCAGAGAAACGCTAGCATGGCATGAAAGTAGGGATAGTCAAGGCACTGAAAAATACACATCTCATAATTTAGAGAGGTTAAGGCTAAACTTAGAGAAATATTGAAATCTAGGGCACTGGTTTTCTCAAAAGTTTTTTTTCATAGACTTCTAGGAGTCGATAATTTTCAGGGGTTCTGTGAGCTCAAAAGTATATTGGCGTTTATGCAAAGAACATAAAAGCTGTAGTAGAAATCAACACCATGGCCCAAGATTATACTAGTAATCATTATAATTTTCAAGGCCATGCAATCACACAGAGGGAAAAAAGCCAGTTCACTTAAGAATACCACTAATGAAGCCATAAAGTTAGTGATTTTAATAAATTTTGACGCTTGAGTACATGCCCTTTTCGTATTCTGCGAATGACGATAGGAAGTATATTTAAAGTACATTTGCTGCACACCAAAGACTGTTTAAGTAAGAAACACTTATGTAATTGAGTTGCATGCTGAACAGACACCTTTATCATGCAAGAACAACTGACAAAATATGGCTATTCAGACCTGAGTATTTGGCAAATATTTTCTTAAAAATGAGCCTATCACTTCAAAGAAAGCAACTTTGAAATCACTTCAAATACAGCATTTTTGCTGCTGCTGCTAAGTCGCTTCAGTCATGTCTGACTCTGCGATGCCATAGACGGCAGCACACTAGGTTCCATCGTCCCTGGGATTCTTCAGGCAAGAACACTGGAGTGGGTTGCCATTTCCTTCTCCAATGCATGAAAGTGAAAAGTGAAAGTTAAGTTGCTCAGTCGTGTCCAACTGGTATCGACCCATGGACTGCAGCCTACCAGGCTCCTCCATCCTTGAGATTTTCTAGGCAAGAGTACTGGAGTGGCTTGCCATTGCTTTCTCCGAAGCTTTCAAGAAAATTAGAATTTTGGAACACTTATATTTGCCACCAGGAGCTTGAAAACTTCTTATTAGTTTAAGACTTTTGAATAGCATTGGTGTTAACAAATGATGATTATTTGTTATATTAACAAATATGATTTTTAAAAAATACAGGCAGTGAAATGTGTTGTCCAAATTGGGAACCAGAATATTTCAGATAACAAGTACAGACTTTTTAGAAAGCATGCATGGGTGGAAAACATGCATTCAAAGCACTGGATAGACCAGTGGCTTTTAATGTAGCAGAGTACAGAATATGCATTAAAGTGACTTTGGATGCCATATTACAACTGACGTTTAAGAAATACCACCTGTCAAGTTTCAATATCAAAAAGGAATCCCACAATTATCTGAAAAATTTATTAAAATATTTTTTCTACTTCCAGCTACATGTATTTATGAGACTTATTTGTTTTTATCTACAACGTATTGCAACAGATTGTATGCAGAAGCAGATATGAGAATAACTATCTTTTATTAAGCCAGACGTTAAAGAGATATGCAAAAATGTAAAAAAAAAATCCACGTTTCAGTACTTTTTGGTTTGTTTTGGAAAAGGAAGTTATTTTCACTAAAAATATATTACTTATAGTAACATGTTTATAATTTAAAAATATAATTTGAAATTTTCTGTTGTAATTCCTAATATCATAAATTTCCATGGATATAGTTCAAATAATATAATAATAAGCCCTTTAAGATCCTCAGTTTTAAAGTGTATAACAGGAAACTGAGACAAAAAGTTTGAGAATTTCTGGCCCAGGAAAAGAAGTATAGAAAACCAAGGGCAGAGACCTAAATGGAAAAGGGGATTCGTTGCGTATATATCTTTTGTTCTCATCTGTTCACTTCCTAATCGCTCAAGTTCACTAGGTTTCTTATCTTTCCCTTTATTCTGCATTTGTCATCAACATGGCTAACCTTAATATCACCTTGGATATCTTGAGTCCCCATTTCAACTCTTCTCCCTTGGTCTCTCGGTGATCTCCACTCCTGCTGTCATCCATCCACTCCCATGGCTAACCTCTGAACCATGGCGTCACTTGGTGCATCTGAGAGTTCACTGGCTGTCACCACTTTCCTTCCAACTCTTTGAGTAACTTCATCAGGACCTTCCTTTCCCTTTTTCCCAAGTGCAGCGTCCTCTGATGGTCTCACTTTCTTCTCTATCTACCTTAACTAAAACCTCTTGGAGGCCTCATTTCAACTACTCTTAACCAATATACTCAAAGTCTCCCATCCCTGTCTTTTGCTTACAGCTCTAACCTTCAACTTTGGATCAGTACAACCACCTGGTTTCTTTCCTTTGTCTTATCTTCTGAGAGCTTCAGGAGAAAAACCACATAACCATGTATACTGGTGCCATTCATGGTCCAATTTGGGTGATTGAAATTCATTGCAAGTTCTCAGCAGTTAGAAACATTACTACTGTCCTCAAACCTCACCCATCCCTAGCCAGTTTTCTCTTGATTGTTTTTGTGACTTCTCAGCTCTTGCTTATTCTCACCTTGTCACAACTAGCCTCTTACGTATTTACCTTCTTCTTCTGACTTCATCATTATTCTTTACTACCTCATCTCACACTTCTCTGCCTCCCCGTTTTACCGTTTCTACCCTTTTTTTTCTCTGAGAAAGTTAAGCTGGCAACTATTGGCATATAAACAAAATTTTGAAGAAAAAAATCAACTCATATCATAAAGCTGAACTTTATTTATGGAGGTCTGACTTGTAAGAGTTTATTAACCTCACCAGTAGGTCTCTTTTGTAGAAATTTGCGGATTTAGAATTCCCAGTTATGTGCTAGAAATATGGTGAGCCATCCTGTTTGGCTCACCTAATGCCTAATAGGAAATTGTTTATAAGCTTATTGTACATTAGTTCCATGTGTCTTTAACTAATACTTTGCTGACTCATAATTATTGGGAACTGATTTTTTTTATTCTTCCTTTAGCTTTTATTTTAATCATAAAAGGCAAGATAGTTCCTTTTTCTGGATTTTAATTGCTGTGAACATTTATTGGAAAGTTAAGGATGAAGGCTTAAATGTAGGGAATATGTATGTTTGTGTGTAGAAAGAGAAATTATCTGTATTTTTCAAAATCTGTACTGTAGAAAACTTGGAACGCTAAATCATGTTTTTTCTTATTTATAGGCTGTTGGTATAACTTACGGGAATCTGCAGACATTTTCTGATAAATCTGCCATGGTCACAAAGTCCTTAGAATACCTTGGTGAAATATTAAAATATATAAAACCTTATTTGGGAAAAAAAGTTTCCAGTGCAGGGCTGCAGCTGACTTATACGATGATGGGTATGTATTCCTGACTTTAAAACTTCCCTAGACTGAACCTATGGTATCATGATAGATAGGAGTATACTGATACACTGGCTAAGTCACTACTCTCCACACAATCTTAAGAATAATCTGAAAGACAGTGATTTAGTTTAAAGTAATTCATGTTGACTTTCAAGTGTATCTATGTCTTGCCCTACCTCCTTTCAGAACTTTTCTTATGCTTGGTTAATACTAAAATTAATTATGATCAATACAAAAAACACACCAACTCCAGCTTGTTACAGGTATAGTCTGTTGTAAATCATTCACATTGTGAAAGCCTGCACAATTAAAATGAACCTTTTCCCAGCACTTATCTATGCTTTGTTAGAATTTAAAACTTCAGAAAACCATCACTTCTTTCTATTTTTTATGGTCTGCTCTGTATGAAGGAGGTCAGGAAAGGATTTATTATAGTGCTAAAAGATATTTATGCTTCAAATCTTGTTTCTCACAATATGTTTTCTCCTTTCAAAAAGAAAAGAAATCTTCTTCTGTGTCTGCACTATAACAACAGAGGTCATCCTTCTTTAGGAAGTCAGTAATTTGAATATCTTTGTTCACTAGAACCTTGTTGCTAACCAAAAATAGGAACTGGATAAAGGGAAAGAGAAGGATTTCCTTAGAAGTTTTTATACAGAATTTAAGGTGTTTTTTTTTCTCTGTGGCCAAAACTTTATATCTGTTCCCTTTGATCTTGTGAACATATGAATAAACCTAATTTGGGCTGTCTGAAACCTTTTATCTTTGTTGTGAAAGATAAAGGAGAATGTGAAAATGTGTAAATATCAATGATGTAGGATGTGGTGAAAGCAGTAGTAGCAATTTGGTCATTTTAATTTTAGAGAAAAATATAAGTGAGAATTTATTATAAATTTAACTTAGTAAAATTTAGATTAACATGTATTTCAGCATTTAGGCTTATAGTTTATTAGTTGCTATTGGATTTTTGCCAAGCTAAATGTATGATTTTAGAAGGATGTCTTTATTTTACAAAATACATGATTGTCTTATCAAGAACTGCAAAATCATTTGGATTGGTGATATGTAGACCTGGGACATTCTTCTTATGAAGAATTGGGGGGGGGGGCTTTGTTTTGTTACCTGCTTGATTTTTTATTTAATGGCCAGTGGATGTGGTATTCTTTCCCTTTGTCTAGCCCTCAGTCTGGGAGTAGAGTACACCACTATAGTGTTGCCCATTTAGTCAGCAGAAATTAGGAACAGATGTCTTTTATGGGTACACAGGTTTAGAAGAAAACAGAGAAAGAGCAAATACAAATTGCTGAGAGTTGGAACCTGTTTTAGGTGTGTTGGGTTGGCACATCATCTAGAGTGAAAGAAAATTAACCACCTAAACGTCAGTAGTTGGTTTATCTGGCTGGTTTCTCCCTGGGGATAAATGCCTCTGCTATTCAGTTGCACTGCTCCTAGTGGAGGCACTAACTCTTGACAGCATCACTCCAGACTAAGGCATCTGGGGTCTTAATTGTCTCCAGGTAATTTCTGAGAAGGCAGGATTGATCTCTCAGTAGTGTCTTCAACTTTCCTTCCCTTTATATCCTTTTTTTCCCCCCATTCTTTATATCTCTGGCTTTTCTGTTTCCATGACTTTCCTTTTGATCATGTTTTCTCTTGGGATCCTTCTTCCCCTTTGATCTTTCAAATTGAAATTCTTCATATGACCCTTTACTGTCCAGCCCAGGAAGACCTGCTCTCCCTGACTCTGCTTCACCTGTCCTTCTCTTCTGACTTTTTTTTTTTTTTGGTAGCTTTCCATTTATTAGGATTATTTGTGTACTTGATATGCCTCCAGTAAAATTTAAACTTGCTTATGGTTAGTGGCCATATCTTATTATTCCCATCATCTTGTTGCATTCTGAACAAATAAAAATATTTACTGAGTGTATATCAGGCACTCATTTGGGAACTGATGATATAGTGGTTAAAGAGATCCTTCAGTGTAGAGGATGGCATGTTTCTGAAACTTAATAACCTTAAATATAAATCTATCTATTTATACACTATGTAGTGTATTTTGTAGTGTTACTAAATGAGCAAAGTTGCTTTCTGTTAACTACATCTGAAAATATATAATGATCTCAATTGTCTTTTTTTTTAAGGCTTAATATATACATAGAGTAGAAAATAAGTAAATACATAAGAACTCTTATATACATAGAGTAGAAAATAAGTTGGAGAAGGCAGTGGCACCCCACCCCAGTGCTCTTGCCTGGAAAATCCCATGGACGGAGGAGCCTGGTAGGCTGCAGTCCATGGGGGTCGCGAAGAGTCAGACATGACTGGGCAACTTCGCTTTCACTTTTCACTTTCATGCATTGGAGAAGGAAATGGCAGCCCACTCCAGTGATCTTGCCTGGAGAATCCCAGGGACGGGGGAGCCTGGTGGGCTGCCATCTCTGGGGTCGCACAGAGTCAGACACGACTGAAGTGACTTAGCAGCAGCAGCGGAAAATAAGTAAATACGTAAGAATTCTTGTGTTGTGGCTTTCAGTTGTGGGAATATATTCCCCACAGTTTTCCTATATTTTCAGCTTTATCAGTAAGTAAGTAATAGTTCTTGGTGGTGGTCTAGTCAGTAAATCATGTCCAACTGTTGTGATACCGTGGACTGTAGCCTGCCAGGCTCCTCGTCCGTGGGATTCTTTGGGCAAGAGTACTGAAGTGGGTTGCCATTTCCTTCTCCAGGGGGTCTTCCAGATCCAGGAATCTAACTCAGGTCTCCTGCATTGCAGGCAGATTCTTCGTTGACTGAGCTACACGGGAAACCAAAGTGAAAGTGAAAGTCGCTCAGTCCTCTCCGATTCTTTGCAACCCCTTGCAGTTCTCCAGACCAGAATACTGGAGTGGGAATAGTTCTTAGCCAGGAAAAATACTTGGCTTCTTACAAAGCTACTCTGTGTATTGAAACCTTTTCCAGAGTTTTTTACTTAAAAATTTTTTCCTTTGCATTTTTAGTTCCACATGCCCTTGAATGATTAGGGGCTTGATAGCAGTAAAACAAATGTATCATCTCTACCTTCTATGAACTCATGAAATTTCAAGTCTTCGTCAGTGTTATAACCATTGCAGAAGATAAAATACAAGGGTAGATGAGGCGTTTTCAGTTGGAACGTCCTCGCTCTTTATAAGTTAAATACCTGTGTGACACTTAAGAGTGATATGAATCATTTCAAATATTGGTGATGATGACAGTTCCTCTTACCAGTGTATTAATGTGTTTAGAATGTGAGCTCTTCTTACATTGCTGTCATCCTCAAGATTTTCACCTACTGGAAAAATGAGCAGCAGGCCAGCATTATTTAAAATATTGCTAAGTGAGCATTGTGTTTCTTATGATTGATTATTGTATTTCCTTTTACAAAAGAAGATTAATGTTACTGTTTGTTCTTAGAAGTGATTATTGGTTGTTGTTTTTTTTTTAAAAACTGTATATTCATCTCTAAGCATATTTTTTTCCTTCAGAGCTTGAATTTTAAACTTTCTGTTTTATGGAAATGACTTTGAATTTTATCTTCTTTTTTGCTTTTCTAAGATGAAATAAAATGTAAAAGTTTATGCAGCAACTGCTGTTTGGACAAGTGCTTAATGATCTCCTTTTAAATTAATATTTTTCAGTAAAAGAGGCCTCAGTAGCAGTAATATACTCTAAAGGAAGTGTATATCTGCCCTTAATTACTTTATTAAGCAAAAAGTGCTCATTTGTTGTTTTGCCATCATTTAGTGTAGCAGTTTTTTGACAAACTCCTACCATTAGGAAACCATAATACAGTTCATGTAGTAAAGAAGTCCATTTCTCTTCTTTTAGAATCAAAATTTAAATTCAGTGTTTGTGTTAAATAGCTAGAAGTTATAAAAACTGAAGTTCCAAGAGGTTAAGTGATTGCTTCAAGATGTTACAGCTAATCTTTTTTCCTACTTCAACAATTAAATTTAGTGATCCTTCTTGTGGCAAACTGAGTTCAGACAGCCTGTAAATGTAACTTAAAATATAAAGAAGTAAGACTATCAGTAAAATTTACAGTAGCATGAAGAAGCCCAGGGAAAAGTGAATATATACATAAAGCATAATATATGGTGTTATAGTGTTCTTAAAGTTGGACTGCATATTGGCCTCTGAGTTTCCTAGCAGCCTGAGCAAAAAGAGAGAGAGAGAGAGAGATCTGGCTAATTGCAACATTCAGTCTATAACTTCACATAATGTATAACCACACGTTGTGTGTATATATTAAATGCCAGTTAGTTGCTCAGGAAATGTATGTTTTTCTTGGCCCAGAATTCTGAGACAGTTGCCTCTTTAGTGAAATACTTGGCATATGTCTTTTGACTGTTAATACATGTTTCTTTCTATTGCCAACTTTAACTTGGTCCTCTGTGTTTTAAATATACTTTTTTTTTTAAACTGGAATGACAAACTTTTCTGGTTAGAAGATAACCATAATTTCTCTTACCACTCCTCTTTGTTAGGAATTCTAGTTAAATCATGGGCACTGATCTTTGCCACCTCTAAAGCCCAAAAGTTACTATTCCGGATCATAGACTGTTTACTGCTGCCACATACAGTATTACAACAAGAGAAGGAGCTGCCTGCACCTATGTTGACTGCAATTCAGAAGAGTCTTCCTTTGTATCTCCAGGTATAGTAAGTGTGACTGCTTAAAAGGGAAAGGGGAAAAAATTGACACTTGCCTTAAAGCAGTTTACTAATTGCAGATTTCAAAACCATACGTTATATTCCTAATGTACATGTGTGATGATGTATTTCCACTGAACAGTTTTAAAATTCTTTTGTGTTGAGCTCTGAAAACAAAGATGAAAGAGGCAAAACCTCCACTCTCCAGAAGCTTAAAGTTGAGCGAAGAGACTGCCTAGCGTAGACAGTCCAGCATTTGCTCAGTATTTTCCTCAGAGGCCCCCGCTCTCTGTCAGCCAGACTGGGCTGAAGAGATGCAAGCAAAGATAACTGCAGTAAAGAATACTAGGTGTTAAAGAGCAGAGTGGGTAGGACTTGAAGGACTGTTCCTGTAAGAGGGAACAGCATGTGGAGAGCATAAGCTATAAGAAAACATGACTCATGGGGAAAGGCAAATAAGTCTTTTGTGGCTGGAGGCTCATACAGGAGGAGCCACATAGTGAAGAGTTTTGTGTACTTAAGTTTGGACTTGCTCTTGTACAAGAGGAATGTTGCTGAATTGTGAGCAGAGAAGCGGGAGAGACATACTGTATTTATGTTTTAGAAAGGGGATTCTGGTGGCCACATTTAAGCTTGTGAGGAGGTTAGATTGGAGATTTGGAAGGCAGGAGGCAGTTCATTATCTGAAGGTATGGAACTAAGGCAGTGGGTGCAGAACACACAGCAGATGTTGGAAACGTTTAGTATCACCAGTCACAGAGTTGCTGAGTATGAGTGTTGTAGAGCAGCAAAAGAAATAGAAGACTTCGTAGATTCCATGGTGGCTGCTTGTGTCAATAGTTGTGTGGAGTGCTTGCCCAGCGTGGCCCTCTGATACCAAAACAATTCACATACTAAGAATTCTTACAAACTTCCTAACTTAAAAAAATTGTTGAATTATCCATTTGGCAGAACTCACTTGGAGCTGTATCTTTAACTTCTTGAAGGTATAAGCTCTTCTCATCAGAATTTTTAAAAAGATATTCATTTATTATTTTATCTTCTGATATAAATATGCTTTTCCTCAACAGAGCATGACAGAAATGGGTGGAGGAGTCCACTGTTTTGTTTTTTTCAATTGTTGTTTAAGCGCTTATGTTTTAACAGCTTTGTACTCTTTTTCATTAGAAACAAACTCTCAAAATTTCTTACTGGACAAATACCATTTATAGTTAAAATAGAGACATGACAGTCATTTCTGATTACTTCTCTGGAAAAAATACATTGTGAAATCACCAAGGTACCAAATTGTAAGTGAACTTTTAGAGCATAATTTGTTGCTCTGTTGGTGATTATTTAGTAAAATGCAATATTTATTAATATTAGCAGAAAAAATTTTAGAGTGTTGATTTGTTTGTAAGTATCAAACACTGCAATCCATGTGAAAGTATCTCATTAACTCCGTATAGATGCAATGGTTTAAATCAACAGACAGAAGACATTGTGAGTTCTGTTTGACCATGAATTTATCAAACTCTTCTCTAAACCTCAGTTTCTCCAGCTGTAAAATCAGAGATATAGCACTAAGTCAATGAGGGTGTTTTTTGAGAAATTTAAGTGAAATAATGAATACAAAACATGTGGCACAGTGCTGACATAAAAAAAACCTCAAAATCAATTGTCATTATTTTGAGTCTTAATCTTCTGCATTTCTCTCCTTTTGTTATTTTTATTTAAAAAATGTATTATGTTTCTTAACATTGAAAAATTTTTAGCATAACTTGTATAGTCTTATTCAGATAAAATGACCAATACCGTAAGTTTTAAAATAGACCTAACGAGGGTGGGATGATTTGGGAGAATGACATTGAAACATGTATAATATCATATGTGAAACGGATTGCCAGTCCAGGTTCAATGCATGAGACATGGTGCTCAGGGCTGGTGCACTGGGGTGACCCAGAGGGATGGGATGGGGAGAGAGGTGGGAGGGGAGTTCAGGATGGGGAACACATGTACACCATGGCGGATTCATGTCACTGTATGGCAGAACCACTACAATATTGTAAAGTAATTAGCCTCCAATTGAAATAGATGAATTTATATTTAAAAATAAAATAAAATAGACCTAATGTGCACAGAGTCAGACACGACTGAAGCGACTTAGCAGCAGCAGCAGCAATGTGTATTTTATAACATTGTAATTACATATATATTTCATTGATGAGTGTAGTGGAGAAGTTTTCTGAAGGTGAGACCCAGAAGAGAGCTTCATCTGTCTTCTTACTTTTCTCCCCTGCTTCCTCTGGTGTGCCCCAAACACATGTGTTTGGTTAGGTACCATTACGTAAGTTAACCAAACTCAGATGTTCCTTGGGCTTCATACAAACATTACCTGTTGATTATGGAAGGTGTTTTTGTTGACTGTTAAGTTACGCATTCTGATATATAAATATCAATGCTGGGGGCAAAATTAGTAACTTCTTAATTTTTTTTTAACTTTATCTTTTAGTATTTCTTTTTTTTTTTTTTTTTTCTCTCCTGTAGGGCATGTGTATTGTGTGTTGTCAGTCTCAAAATCCAAATGCCTATCTGAATCAATTGCTGGGGAATGTTATTGAGCAGTATATCGGGCGATTTCTTCCAGCCTCAGCTCCTGTCTTAGGTCTTGGACAGCATCCTGTTTTGTTGGCATTGAAGAACTCAGCCAGTGTTCCACCAATGTCATTGCTAAAGAAATGCATTGTCCATGTCATAAGGTACATCTAAATATTAAGAATAAGTGGTATTTACAATGTAGTATTCTCTATTTTACAACAGAATAGTCTTTTATTTTCTCTATTAAATGATAAATTTTCTCTAATAATTTTCTGTGTAGAAACTTTTTTCCTGAGAAGTATCTCAGAATTTATCAGAATGACTTGGCAGCCTAAGACAGAGCTCTTTAAATTGTTTTCTCTGAATTGCTTGTTTTCTCTGTGTTGCTGTTATTTTTCTTATATATGTCTTGCTGCTGCTGTTTAGTCACTAAGTTGTGTCCAAATCTTTTGTGACCCTGTGGACTGTAGCCCACCAAGCTCTTCTGTCCATCTGGGAAGCCCATATATGTCATATATGTGTGTGTGTGTGTTGTGTATGTATATATGGGAAAAAGAAATGGCAACCCGTTCCAGTATTCTTGTCTGGAAAGTCCCATGGACAGAAGTGCCTGGTGGGCTACAATCCATGGGGTTGCAAAGGAGTCAGACATGACTTAGCAACTAAATAACAACATGTATATGTATTATTTTTTATCAGTTAAATACTGATTGAATTTTGTACTGTACAAAATGAAGTAATTATAAGAGATAGTTAAGTGAAAAGGATGCTAATATGAGAAAGGAAGCAATATAAAGTCTTTTCTTTTAGTCTTCTCTGTCTTAATAACTGTTTTATTATTAGGCAAATGAATCAATGAAACAGGTTTTCTACTAAACTCCATATCTTCTAACTGCAACATTAGAAACCACCTTTTTTTTTTGTCTTCATGAAGTATTTAGCTTCATATGAAATTAGTTTTTAAACTTTTAAGATGCTATGGTGATATATATTATTCTTAGTGGTTTTTTTTTCTGTGTTTTTAATGATCTGATAGCTTTAATATCCTAATATTATCTGTCACCTCACGTTATAGAATTCCATGTCTGAGATCTGTTCTCCCTCTGACTTTCTCTGTGTGTTCCTAGTGTTCTGTTACTAGGGTTTGAAAGCTTCATATTCTTTGTTTCCTCTCCCTTTTCAACCTTTGGCAAATGCTTGTCTCCTTCCCTTTTCACATCCCTTTTTTATCATATTATACCTACACTATAGCCAGAGTCTCATAAATAATTTCACTATCTCTAGTCTTAATGACACCCAACTCCAGTGTTCTTGCCTGGAAAATCTCATGGGTGGAGGAGCCTGGTAGGCTGCAGTCCATGGGGTCGCTAAAAGTTGGACACGACTGAGCGACTTCACTTTCACCTTTCCCTTTCATGCATTGGAGAAGGAGATGGCAACCCACTCCAATACTCTTGCCTGGAGAATCCCAGGGATGGTGGAGCCTGGTGGGCTGCCATCTATGGGGTCTCACAGAGTCGGACACGACTGAAGCGACTTAGCAGCAGCAGTCTTTCTTCCAGTCTCACCTGAACAGTTCCCCCAGGTTACTTTTCCTGAAATGCTTCTCCAGTGTGTCACTCCCTTGCCCTCACACTTTCTTTGTTTGCTGCCCATGATCTGTTGTTACTCACTTTCCCATATATATGTCATCATATACAGACCCTCACAATATTGGCTTAATTATCACCCTTCCAAACTACTTCACAGTTCCCTATATCACAGCTTCGTTCAGACCATTTTCCCCATTAAAATGCTATCTGTTGGGCTAAATACTCCCAGGCTTTATGAGACCTACACCTAATATCCGTGTACCATGACTCTTCTTTCTTTCTTCTGGAGCTTTGTGCTCTGTATAATTCAGTTCTCAGAATCATGGTAGTTTTGTGCCTAACTTGTATATGAATTTTGCAGTAAGATTATAGTACTCTACCACTGTGTTTGAGACATTGCATAGGTAGTTTTAGTAAACCCAATGACAAGTGCTGAAATGAAATCAAATCCTTAAGACCTTCAAGCTGTTAAAGTCCAGTGTCTAGGACCCTGGCTACTTTCCTTGACTTTCCTCTTTACTTTGTATATAGTGAAAATGTTTTTCTTAGTGTTTCTAGTTGAAGACCTAAACAAGTAGCAATTCCTTTTTTCTTTTAACACTCAGGAAAGACATAGAGATTATCTCCTAAGACTTCCTCTATTCCAAGCTTCTCTCCTCCTGTAATTCCCTAGCTCAGGACTCTCTCTACTGAATTCCCAAGAATTCGGGGATTATCTTCCAAAGCACCTATCGCACTATAATTGTTCTTTTCCTCCTTCTCTAACTTTTCCACTGGACAGTGAGCCATTGCTTTCAGAGACCATATTTTACTTTCTTGTGCACATACTCAGTGAATGCTTGTTCTAAGCATTAGAAATTCAGCACTAAACAAAACACATGAAACAAGTGACCTCAAAGAATGAATGAATTTTCTAATATGTAATATTTGTTGGAAGTCATTGTATGGAGTAGAAATGATGAAGGCATAGTTCTGCCCTTAAGGATTTATAATATTTAGTGATTTCTATGCCTCATTTCAGCAAATTATATCTCTTTGCAAAGTATATGTAGATGTCTGTTTTAGATTTAGCTATATTTGACACTTTTTCATATTGTCTAGACTTTTTAGAAACTGCAATTTCCACTTTGCATTTATTCACGTAAAAAAATACACTGAACACCTGCTATGAATTGAGACCTGTTCTAAGAGATAGGGATACAAAGATGAGGCAGGTGAGTTACCTTTATGACCTCTGATTTCAAATGATAAAAGTTGTCCTACTTTAAGAAGATACTAAACCCTCAATTACCTCTCTAATTCTTTTATTTCATAAGGGAAGGACAGATACAGGTTGGAATGGAAAGACGATTTCTAGTATAGTTTATTTGGAAAAATAAGACTCCCTTTCAAATCCATAGATAAATAAATATGAGGAGAGAATCTTTATGCAAAGTCAAATTAAGAAAATGTGTCATTGAGGAGCTCATAGGGGAGATCAAGCTTACATTAGAAATGAAAAAATTTAACAGATTTTTATTAGATTTTGATTGTTTATTTTAAGACCAGTTTCCTTCATATTTAGTTTATATCTGTATTCTGCTTTGGCATTTATATCATGCCAGTAGGATGTGTAGTCATTGCTTCAAAAATCTTAGGTTTGAAGAAAATATGGTAAGATATACATAGTTTTTAAAAATTGTGCTTTATGGATTTCAGAGATAAAATAGGCCATCATCTTTCAAATGTATGACATTTGATTCTGCTCTATTGAAACTTTAAAGAGAAGGAAGAACAAAATTTTGCTTCTTTTCAGAAAGTCCTACTTTGAGTTTAAAGGATCCTTGCTCCCTCCTCGCTTGGCATCCATTCTGGCCTTCATCCTCCAACTTGTTAAGGAAACTAACACTGATGTTACTGAGATTGAACTCCTCCTCCCTGGAGTATTAAAATGCTTGGTGCTGGTCAGTGAACCTCAAGGTTAGTTCATTTAAGAGTTTGTATTTGTTATACTTTTATGTTCACAATTAAGAAAGTATTCAATTCTATCAGTTAAATTGACAGTTATGAAAATATATGGTTATTTCATATCAACTTTAATTTTTATCATGGCTAAAGAATGAACTCCAGCCAATAGCCGAGGTTGGGTGTGATAAAATGGTTAAAAACTGACATGATTCAGTCTAGTTTTTTTTTTTTTTTCCCCTCCCAAATAGTTGATTTATGTTTGTTTAATTTTTGTTCAATACTGAATGCAACTTGCTAAATATCAAGTGGTGAGGGGGCAGTCTACTTTCTCCTATTCTGGACTCTGATATAATATGTAAGCTGATCTCTGGGCAAACCTGTAAGTACATGTTGATCCTTTTGTTTTCAGTCTCATCAGCCTTACTGCCTGTGATCACTTAAAAATATTATTTATTTAGTCCCTGCTGTGAGAGCAGGCCTTAACAAGCTTATTGGGAATATGCAGAATAGTGGCTGTAGTTCTATCCTGAAGGGATTTTTAGTGTAAATAGATGTGTTGTGTGTGTATTTATCATTATAATGTGATCGTTTGGGGCAGGCTTCTCAAGTGCTTCTACTTAAGTACTTCTAACTACTGTGATAAGTGAGTACAGTATATATCCTAAAGAATACGAGGGCAGCATGCAGAGTGGCAGCTAAAAGCTAAGACAGCTCTTTGAAATGTTCTGTTTTATCTCAAAAAGTTACACAGGTTTTGTTTTAATCCATGTTATTTTGATATTTAAAAACGGTCTTCTCTGCTTCCAAGCTTGGTTTTGTGAAAAATGTTGTATTATGTTAATGTAAAATACCCTTACTTGATAGTAACACCTCTTCAGTAAAGAATATCCAGAGATAGATCCCAGGCTGTTCTTTAGAAATTTTACCTTCTTTGAAAACGTTTGCATGCTTTTAATTTCAGTGAAAGTCTGTTGTACTATACAGTACAAAATTTGAGATAGAGCAGATAGTATAGCATTTTAGCTAGCCTGTTGTTAGTGAGTGTGATATTTATCGTGAAGGAGGTCAGGTTTGTGGAGGACACAGAAGTGTGTGATTGGCTCAGAGAAGATTCTCTGACTCTCCTTGTAATCTCCATGTTTTTGAAGGACAGTTTGTAAAATTGTAGAAAGTTGGTGTTACGCCAGAAGGCAATGGCAACCCACTCCAGTACTCTTGCCTGGAAAATCCCATGGATGGAGGAGCCTGGTAGGCTGCAGTCCATGGGGTCGCTAAGAGTCGGACACAACTGAGTGACTTCACTTTCACTTTTCACTTTCATGCATTGGAGAAGGAAATGGCAACCCACTCCAGTGTTCTTGCCTGGAGAATCCCAGGGATGGGGGAGCCTAATGGGCTGCCGTCTGTGGGGTCGCACAGAGTAGGACACAACTGAAGCAACTTAGCAGCAGCAGCAGCAGCAGCAGTGTTATGCCCAAGAATATTTCAGTGTTTACCCAGAATACCTGTACACAAGAGCTTGAGTTCACTTCCAGGATGGTGATATGAGAAGCTCTGCAGCCTTGATCTCCAGAAAAACTGGTGAACATTATTTAAAAGAAAGCATTTAAATTCTCTGGAAATGGTCCTAAAAGGGTACATAACAAATGGAGAAATTGTCTACTGAAGCTTGGTAGGAACAGCAAGTCTTTGATATTTGAACCAAGACTACTACCTTCTCTCTTCCTATCTCAGAGGGATGGCAACTCTGGTAAATTAAAGAATGAGGGTTCCCTCTCCCTGCAGCTTCCAGGAGGAGGGCTGTCTTCCTAAGAGAGGCAGTTCAGTTCAGTTCAGTCGCTCAGTCATGTCCGAATCTTTGCGACCCCATGAATCGCAGCACGCCAGGCCTCCCTGTCCATCACCAACTCCTGGAGTTCACTCAGACTCATGTCCATCAGGTCAGTGATGCCATCCAGCCATCTCATCCTCTGTCGTCCCTTTCTCCTCCTGCCCCCAATCCCTCCCAGCATCAGAGTCTTTTCTAATGAGTCAGCTCTTCGCATGAGGTGGCCAAAGTACTGGAGTTTCAGCTTTCGCACCATTCCTTAGAGTATCAGTGTTCTGATCCTGCCTCCTAGCCACCTGATGGTAAGGTTATATCCCAGGGGAGTGTGGGTGAGAAGTGAGGCCTTCATTCTTCCAGTCAGCTCCCACTTGTGAGATGGGAGCACTATACTAAGTATGGTATCAGTGAGAATACTGGAGTGTTGATTGTCCTTGCTGCAGCTTAGAGGAAGAGAATTTATACCAAGAGGATCTGTAGCTAATACCCCTCCTTCCACAAGCATGCAGCGCCTAACGTGGGTATGTCAGTCAGAAAATAGTGGACACCGTGATCTCTGTCTCCAGCAACAGAACTTCACCTCTGAATTTTGCCTGAGAGTGGGAGGGGGTAGGAGAAAGCCATAGGACAGATAACTCTGAATTTCTCCCAAAGGAACAGATTTCATTTACAACGGAATGTGAAAAAGTTCAACCCTGAGGGTGCTGTTAAAAGCAGTGGAGTTTGTGGTTAAAAGGCAATAGGTAGGAGAATGATAGATTTATTAGAGGTGTAAGCTAATCTGTAGGTCAACTAGTTTAGTGAGAGAATTGACTGCAAAAAGCCCTGGGGTGAGAACAAATATCACTAATCTCAGAAATCTTCCCTTTAAAAAAGCCTAGATTTGATAAGATCATACACTTACATTTACTAAGAGAAAATCAGTCAATAGATCATGCGAGCAATCACATATAGGATTTAGTAAACAAAGACTTCAAAGTAGCCATTATAAAAATGTTCAGAAAACTCAAGGAAATCATGGTTAATAAAGTAGAGGAAGATGTGATGACAGTGTCACATCAGAGAATATCAGTAGAGAAATAGAAATTATCAAAACAGAAGATAACCAAATGGGAATTCTGAAGTTTAAAAGCTAAACTGAAAATCTTAAGTTTAATTTGAATTGATAAATGAAAGAATTAGAAAACTTGAAGATAGATTGTTAGGTGTTATGTATTTGAAAAAAAAACAAAAAAACATGAAAGAAATGAATAGAGCTTTAGAGAACTGTAGGACATTATTAAGCACACCATCCTACATAAATATCAGGAGAGCACAGAAAGGAGCAGGAAACATATTGAAGAAATAATGGCTGAAAATTTTCAAAATTTATTGACTAATACCAATCTATACATTCAGGAAGCCCAGCTAATTCCAAATGGAATAGGAACTACATCCACAGACATGCAACTTAGTGGGGGAAAAAAAGGTTGAAAGTCAAAGGCAAGGAGATTTTCAAAGCAGCAAGAGGAGAAACAACTCTACTTTCAAAGGAATCCTGGGGAGATTAACAGCTGACTTCTCAGCAAAATCAATGGAAACTAGAAGGCAGTGGGATAACACTGAGTGATCAAAGAAAGCAGTGTCAACCAAGAATCCTGTAGTGAGCAAAGCTGCCCTTTCAAAAATGAAAATAAACTCAAGATATTTGCAGATAAAAAATGAGAGACTTTGTTGTTAGCAGATCTGCCTTATAAAAATTACTAAGAGAAGTTCTTCAGAATGAAAGTTAAAGTGAGCTCAGATAGTAACTTGAATCCTTATGAGTAAACGAAGAACAGCAAAGGTAATTATGTACAGTTGACCCTTGAACAGCATGGGTTTGAACTGCACAGGTCCACTTATTTGCAGCGTTTCTTTTCAATAAATCCATACTATATTACTACACAAACCATGGTTAGTTGAATTTGTAAATGTGGAACCCTGACTGAACCCTTTCTGACTTTACATTCAGAAAGCTGACTGTAAAGTTAAAGATGGATTTTCAACTGTATGGGGGATCAGCACTCTAAACCTTCATGTTGTTCAAGTGTTAGTAGCTCAATCATGTCCAACTCTTGCAACCTCATGGACTGTAGCCCACCAGGCTCCTCCGTCCATGGAATTCTCCAAACAAGAATACTGGAATGGGTTGTCATTTCCTTTTCCAGGGGATCTTCCTGACCTAGGGGTTGAATACAGGTCTCCTACATTGCAGGCAGATTCTTTACCATCTGAGCCACCAGGGAAGCCCCAGTTGTAGTTGAACGGCAGCATAAATGCATATTTTCACCTTTTTTCTTTAACCGCTTTTAAAAGTAAATGTATGAAATAATATGTATATAATTGTCCTATAATGTATAGAATTTAATATATTTACCAATAACAGTATAAAGGAGATGGTGGGAACCAAGCAGTATTAGACTAAGAAAGTGACTTCAGATGATAACTTAAATAGGAACAAATGATGAGAACAATAAATGACAGGTAAATTTAGCAAAACCCAAAATATACACATGTTCTCCTTTCTTAGCTTCTTTGAAAACATAGGAGTTTTATAAGGTAGAAATTATAATAATGTATCACTGAGTTTTAAAATTTGTAGGTGTAACATGTATAACAGTAATTCCACAAAAGAGGGGAAAGTGACTAGAGCTGTATAGGAACAATGTTTCTA
Source organism: Aepyceros melampus (assembly GCA_006408695.1). NCBI lineage: Eukaryota > Metazoa > Chordata > Mammalia > Artiodactyla > Bovidae > Aepyceros > Aepyceros melampus. Next base: position 153,659 of record SJXQ01005244.1, read on the forward strand.
TATTTTGCTGGAATTAAGTTCATGTAAATCTGAAGCTCTGAAGAGTTAGGATGTACATGATAAACCCAGAGCAACCACTAAGGAAATAATTCAAAACTTATGGACAATCATTAAAGTAACTAATATGCTACATTTGAAAATATTCACTTAATGCAAAAGAAGAGAGATTAGATGGGCAAAAACATAAGACATTTAGAAAGCAAAAGGTAAAATGGCTGATGTAAATCCAACTGTATCTATAGTAATGTTAATTGTGAAAAAGTTGAACAATCCAATCAAAAGGCAGAGATTATCAGAATTTATTTTTTTAAAGCTCTATCTTTATCTACAGGAAACACTTCTGATTCAAAGATTGGAAGTTAAAGAATGGAAAAGGATGCATCATGCAAATTGTAACCGCAGAAAGCTGGAGTAGCTAGACTAACATCAGACAGAAAAGACAGGCAAAAAAAAAAATTACTAGAAATAAAGAGGGAACATTTTATAATGATAAAAGGGTGAATCTTGAAGATTTAACCATTATAAATATATGTGTACCTAATAATAACAAAATACAAGAAGAAAAAACTAAAATGAAGGGAAAAATAATTCACAGTAATAATTGGAGGAACTTTGGTTTCTGCTATAGTAATAAAGAGCTTGGAAGTCACACTCACCCTCACAACAAGAAAAACTCTGGACAGCCTGAAAAACAATTCTTCTTAGGTGCAGCAGAGAATTGAGGTCATAGGGCAAATCACTGCCCTCAAAACTGAGCATACAACAATTTGTCAAATTCAGCTTAAATATTCCTACCAATACCAGCTACATCAGAAGCCTTCTGCTCTTGGCTAGCTGTGATTCTCTGTATCCACCTTTCTGTTTAGTTTTAACTTATCTAATAGGTAATTTTTAAAAAGGTAAAGGATGTGCTAAGAGAGGAGAGAAAGTGTAATCATACAAAATGCTCAATTAAAACCTTCAGAGAAAGCAGGAAAAGAGGGAAAGATTAAAAAAAAAAAAAAGGTCCAGAGCAAACACTAGAAAAACTATATATAAAGTAGATATTAGTTCAGCTATTTCAATAATCATTGATGGCAGTAGTCTAAATAAACCAATTAAGAGACTGACTGGATAAAAAACAAGGCTTAACTCTATGTCAGCTACAAGAAATCCACTTTAAACATAAGGACACAATCAGATTAAAAGTAAAGAGATGGAGAAATATATATAGTGCTAACAATTCAAAACACAGGTATAGCTATATTTCACACAGCAGACTTCAGGACAAGAAGAACCATCAGACATAAAGATGGGCATGACATAAAGATGAACTGGGAATAGAGGAGAGAACTTCTTTAATGAGATGAAGGACAATTTTGAAAATCCTACAGTTGATATCACACTTAAGATGCTTTCTTCCTAAAATTAGGAACAAAACCAAAGTGTCCACTCTGGCCACTTCCTTTCAACATTGTACTAGAAGTTCTAATCAGTGGAAGAAACGGAAATAAAAGGCATCTAGGTTGAAAAGGAAGAAGTAAAATTATCTGTGTCTGCACACAATATCATTTTGTTGTTGTTCAGTCGCTCCGTGGTGTTTGACTCTTCGTGACTCCATGCACTGCAGCGTGCCGGGCTTCTCTGTCCTTCACCATCTCCCAGAGCTGGCTCAAACTCATATCTGTTGAGCAGTGATGCCATCCAGTCATCTTATCCTCTGGCATCCCCTTCTCCTCCTGACTTCAATCTTTTCCAGCATCAAGATCTTTTCCAGTGAGTCGGCTCTTCTCATCAGGTGGCCAAAGTATTGGAGCTTCAGCATCAGTCCTTCCAGTGAAAATTCAGGACTGATTTCCTTTAGGATTGACTGTCTTGATTGACTGTTGGATTGACTGTCGCTTGCTGTCCAAGGGACTCTAAGGAGTCTTCAGTAGCACAGTTCAAAAACATCAATTCTTCGGCTCTTAGCCTTCTTTATGGTCCAACTCTGACATCCATACATGACCACTGGAAAAACTATAGCTTTGACTATACTATATGGAAATATATGATATCATATATATATATAAAATCTTAAGGACCCATTGAAAACTATTTGTACTAATAAATAAATTCAGCAAGGTTCCCTACCAGAATTCAGCAAGCTTCTTTGTAGCAAAATTGACAGACTGATTCTACAGTTCGTGTAATCCTACAAGGGACCTAGAATAGCCAAAAAAAAAAACTTAAGAACAAAGTTGGAAGATAGCACTTTTCAATTTGAAAACTTAGTACAAAGCAACAGTAATCAAAACAGTGGGGTGCTGGCATGAAGATAGACATATAGATCAGTGAGATAGAATTGAAAGTCCAGCACATCTATGTATCTGCTGACTTTTTCTTTTCTTTAAACAGGGGTGCCAGGATGATTCAATAGAGGGAAAATAGTCTTCAACAAATTGTGCTAGATCAAATGGATAGACAAATTAAAAAGATTGAACTTGCACCTTTATTTCACCACTATATGCAAGAATTAATTCAAACAGGATTATAGACCTAAATGTCAGAGTTAAAACTATAAAACTCTTAAAGCAAGAGTAAATCTTCATAATCTTGGATTTGGCAATGAATTCTTAAACAGGACATCAAAAGCCCAAGCCACAGAACAAGACACATAAATTGGACTTAATCAAAATAAAGAACTTTTGTGTTTCAAAGAGCACTGTCAAAAAGTATTAATAAAAAGACACCTCAGAGAATGGGAGAAAGTATTTGCATATTACTGATGTGATAAGGAAGTTGTATCAAGAGTGTATGAAGAATAAAACTCAGTAGCTTAAAAAAAAAAAAAAAAGGCAAAGTATTTGAATGCAGTTTCCTTCAAAGAATATAAACAAGTGGCTAAAAAGCACCTGAAAAAGTGCTGACCGTCATTAGTCATGCTGCTGCTGCTAAGTTGCTTCAGTCATGTCTGACTCTGTGCGACCCCATAGATGGCAGCCCGTCAGGCTCCACCATCCCTGGGATTCTCCAGGCAAGAGTACTGGAGTGGGTTGCCATTTCATTCTCCAGTGCATGAAAGTGAAAAGTGAAAGGGAAGTCGCTCGGTTGTGTCCTACTCTTTGTGACCCCATGGACTGCAGCCCACCAGGCTCCTCCATCCATAGGACTTTCCGGGCAAGAGTACTGGAGTGAGTTGCCATTGCCTTCTCTGCATTAGTCATGAGGGGAATGCAAATCAAAACTACAGTGAGGTACTTCACGCTCACTAGGTTGGCTATAATGAATAAGTTAATAGCAAGAATTGGCAAGAACATGGAGAAATCTGCACCCTCATTTACTGCTTTTGGGAATGTAAAATGGTGTTGCCACTTGGGAAAGAGTCAAGTAATGCCTCAAATAGTTGAACATAGAGTTACCTTGTGACCTAGCAATGCACTCCTGAGTTTTAATATATACTCAAGATTAATGAAACCATGTCCACAGAGAAACTTGTACTTTAATATTTGTAGCAGTATTATAATAGCCAAAGGTGGACTCCATCAGCTGATGGATGGATTTTTTTAATGTGATCTATCCATACAAGAGAATATTATTTGGATATAATATTAAATATATATTCAATATAAGGAGTGAAGTACTAATTCGTGCTGCAGGAAGTATTGCCACAGCGTGTATTGCTGTAGAATGTATTGTAAACATTATTATAAGTGAAAGAAGCCAGTTACACAAGACCACATATTATATGTTTGTTATATGAAATATTTATCTCTGTAGTTAAATCTACAGAGATGGAAATTAGATTAGCAGTTGCTTAGGGGGTATGACGGAGGCAGTGGCACCCCATTCCAGTACTCTTGCCTGGAAAATCCAATGAATGGAGGGGCCTGAATCGACTTAGCAGCAGCAGCAGCAGCAGGGGGTGTGAAAGATTAGTGGTTACTGAGGGGGTATCGGAGGATAGGAGGTAATAGCTTTAAAGGGTGCAGTGTTTCTTTCCAGGATAAAGAAAATGTTCTAAAATTGCAGTGACAGTTGCACAGTTCTGTAATTATACTAAAAACCATTGAATTTTACATGTTAAATGGGTGAATTATATTGTATATAAATTATATGATAATAAAGCTGTTATTTAAAAAAACTGAAAAGATAGCCCAGTGTTTAAAAACAATGCCCAGTTCAGTTAAAGAAATAAGAGGATAGATTTTTTTTTAGAAACCGTGTACACTAATGCTCACTACAGTGTTATCCGTAATAGCCAAAATGGAGGCAACCCAGATATCCATCAACTAATCATCTAATGAACTGATTCATAAATAAGATGAAGTAAATCCGTACAATGAAGTGGTATTTGACCATGAGAAGGAATGAAGTACTAACATGTTCCGTAACATGAGTGAACCTTAAAACATTTTGCTAAGGAAAGGAAGGCAGTTACATAAAACCAAATCTGTATGATTCCTTCCATATGAAATTCCTAGAATAGACAATCCATAGAGACAAAAGGTACATCAGTGGTTCCAGGGACTGAGGGAGGAAGAACGTGGGGAATGACCGCTAATAGGTATAAGGTTTTGAAGGGAGATGATGAAAATGTTCTGAAATTAGATAGTGGTGATAGCTTCACAATTCTTATAAGTATACTAAGAGCCAATGAACTGTACACTTTACAACATTAGTTTTTATATTTGAATTGTACCTAAACTGTTATTTTTAAGAAACAGTGCTTACTTTTAATACTTTATGAGGGGTATTTCTTCATGTTCTGGTACTTTTCCACAAAAGAACTTGTGGAATTTGGAGTTTTTTCCAAGGAAGCATCTTTAAGAAGAATCATTTATACTGGCTCTAGAATTGCATGTAATATGAGAACTTACTTGTTCAGTAAGGTCAAGTATGCTATATCTTCCTTATCCACTGTCCTCATGCTATGGAAAACATTATCTGCTACTTAATTAATTTAGGTTCATGTGCATTACAGACATTGTACTTTTGCCATTGTGGATTACAGTTTCTGAAAATTTTCTTGTTCTTTAGAGAAAGTAATTTTTCTCCCCAGCTACTTATATTTAATATGCCAAAAACAGCATAAAAAATGTATTAACACTTCAAACATGGTGAATTTTTGGTTCTTTCTCGATTTTTTTTTTTAACCATTTTTATGTACAAATGCACAGCTGTAAAGGATTTGGTTAAATACTGAAAGAATGTAAATGATCTCTTTGTAACTTTGCTGTCTTTAAAAAGGAAATTAGCATCAATAATAGTTGATTTTATATATATGTGTGTGTATATATATACCATCAAGTGATTGATTTATGTATATAAACACCATCCACGGTGTTGCAGTCAGACACAATTTAGCGACTGAACAACAAATATATGTCTAATTTTAAATAACAACAAATATATAAATAACAAATATATAAATCTAATTTTAAGAAAAGATGAACTATTGGTAGTTTCTAATTTACTACATATGTATTTGTGAATGGAAGGAATATGAATTTAAAAAATCCATCTGTAAGCTGAATTATTAAAGGGTATCTGTTAGTGTGTAACAGTGTTTGCAGTGTTAGGATGGTAGAATGTTTTTGCATACGGACTCTTTTCTGATAGAAAGGCATATCTTCACATGTATTTTTTCAGTTACAGTATTTTTTCAGTCACATGTGAAAAATAGACTCAAGTGTTTTATATTTTCTTAAAATGGAAGATAGGGAGACTTTAGAACAAAAGCTCATAACTATTTCACTTTGAAAAATAAAAAAGCATGTACATACTTTAAGAAAACAACAATTTTTCTAAATCTAGAGTGCTCATGAAAATGAGGATCCAGATGGTGAATTCAGGCACAATGTGTAATGCTGTAATTTTCCCTCCTAGTTAAAAGGCTGGCCACCGAGAACCTGCAATGCATGGTCAAAGCCTGCCAAGTGGGGTCAGGAGGAGAACCTGCCGCCCAGCTGACTTCTGTGTTTAGGTAACTGGAAAATATGCCAACTGGCAAGGAGACTGTTGCCAGCCATTTGACAGTCAACATGTTTTTTAAATAACTAATTATCCAAAACATAATGTGTTGCTACTTGTTTGTAGTTTCAATTATTATATTTTTGGCAGTAGTTTTGCTACGTTGTTGTTTTATTAAAAAATAAAATTACTGGGGAGAAAGATGACTTTAAATTACCTGAGAGTTTAGTAAGGAGGATGCTTGCATGTGTTTCAGAGGAGAAAGTGGGAAACGTGAGTCCTAGTGGCAAGCACACAGGCTCTGGAGCTGGCAAACGTGCTGCTCAGCAGCCAGTGTGGAAGGGCCTCTCACTGGTCTTCCTGTTCGCTTGAGATGCCGTGAACCCACAAAGCTCCATTCAACGTAATTGGTGAAGCATAAGACTTTATATATAGACCTGCTGTTCCTTCCTAAGAATAACTGCAACTTGTAGAACGTTTTCTGTTTTGTTTCTCTTTTCCTGCCTTGCGCCGTATAGAATCTTAGGCTTTCTGTTAAAGCAGTACTTTTAAAATGTGTCTTCCTCATAGTTTCTACCCGTTGACCTTCATTTCATGTATCTCTACCGTAGCTCCACTATGTTAGTTTGGGTCCATTTCCTTCATTCTGTGTGGGATTTTTGATTCCTCAGCTTACTTTCTTATCATGTAGTAGGGACTTGTCGGTTGTTTACAGTTTATTTACAGAATATAAAAATTGTGATCATTTGAAATAAATACTGGGTTTAAGAAAACTGTAAAACCCTAAGAGACGAGGAAGGATTTTATATGAACAAAGATTACACATTTGTTAAGTACAGTTTACTAAGCTGGTGACTTCTGGCGAGGGTGGGGAGAGTGGAAATTTTGCAATTAAAATATATAGTTCTTTTTTATATAAAGAATTATATATTCTTTATATATAATTATATAAATATAATTCTTTATAAATTTTATATTCTTCATATCTTATTCTTCTGTGGGTCTAAAGTCTCTTGTTCAATTAAGGAATATAAAAATTATTTAGAATTAACTTGCTTTCCTCATAGAAATACTGTTTGATTTATCTAGAGATAGGAATAATTAACTAAAAGATACACAAAATAACCAGGAAGCCGGACTCGTTTTCTGAGTCTCTTCTGCACTCTTGCCACGCAGATTGACCACATGCAAAGTGTGGCAGGGAAGTCCCTGGCGTTAGATTTGTCCCTCTTAATTCTTCCTCTTGGGATTCCAACTCTCCCCTCTCCCTCTGAATGCCATCACTCTGGTCGTGGCTCACGCTGAAGCCATTTCTTTTCTTTATTTTCAGGTTTCAGTCTTTGTATGGCGTCTGTCATAGATCCTTATGATAATCTTACATAAAGTGATATTTTTCTTGAATTCAGTTTACAGCTTGTTGCTGTATTTGGGCTAGATAGATACTAGCCCAAGTAATTGCCCCAAGAGTAATTCTAAGTAATCTATTTTACTTTCAGGCAGTTTATTGAAGATTATGGTATGAGATATGACTATCAGCTTTACAGCATTTTAGAAGCAGTAGCAGCATTGGACCAGCAGGTTGTCATCCACTTGGTTCCTACCCTTACTCAGTCTCTGAAGAATTCAGAGCGGAAGTGGGGCCTTGGCAGAAATAGGGCACAGAGGTATGTTTGATTATTTGATTATATCCTTTTGGACAATGATTATGAAATCTAGATATATTTTCCTAGTAATGGCCTATTTTCCCACTTAGAAAGATTTGGAGTCTGTTCCAGTGAATAGGGTTAGTGACTCAACTAGATAATATGCTTTTGGTCAAAAATAGATAGAAGCTCTTTTTTTTTTTTTATTATAGGCTTATGACTGAATATATGCTGGACTATTTAGAGTAATGAAACATGGTGGGATAAGTCTGTATATCCCAGAGAGATTGTTTTGAAAGAGAAAAGACCCTGATGCTGGAAAGATTGAGGGCAGGAGAAGGGTGCGACAGAGGATGAGATGGTTGGATGGCATCACCGACTTTTAATAGACATGAGTTTGAGCTAACTCTGGGAGATAGTGAAGGACAGGGAAGCCTGGCACAGTCCATGAGTTCGCAGAGTCTGACACAGTTTAGTGACTGAACAGCAGCAATAAACGTGTATGTCTCTCTTCTTTTCTTTTGTCTTTACAGGGAAGCCTATAGCAAACTTTTATCTCAGCTAGGACAGGTGGGACAAGATGAGATACAGAGACTGGAAAATGATCATGTTGAATCTATTTTGTGATTTCATCCTCAACATTAATTATAACTACCTAAAGCCACTTTGTACCATTTGACTCCTCCTTTCATTAATTGTGTAATGTTCTGTTAAAAATACTTTATAGGATCTTTTCCGTACATACCTGTAAGTATAAAGTATATAAATAAGAAAGTAAAAGTTAATTAAACATGTTATAGAATCTTTGGAACTTGGTAAAACTGCATTCTGTTTTGAAGCGGTTTTAGTTAAACTAAAGAAACTTAAGTTTTCCTGTCTGGGAGTGCTGTCTGTTTATGTCTATACAGGTTTGTACTGATTGATCCATGGGCGTTTTATTGTAGTGTGACTTTCTGCCTTGCAAGTAATTTATTTCTGTTTTTTGTTTCTTTACAAGTATGTTTAATCATGACACTATTTCACATTACCTGGCTGCCCTGTGCTGGTTTTGTTACTTGGTTGCTTTCTTGTTTGCTTGTCTTTACTGTTTTGTTTCTTTTGAGGAATGGTCAGGAGATAGGACTGTGTCTTTGTTATCCTTTTTTATACTATGTTTGAGGCAAGTTAATAAAGTTCTTTCAGAGCACACTTAACTCTGAGCAGTGAAACTGAATCTGGCTAAGGGATTATACAAATATATATATAAAAATCTTTTTGACTTGGGCTAAGGCAATGGCACCCGACTCCAGTACTCTTACCTGGAAAATCTCATGGATGGAGGAGCCTGGTAGGCTGCAGTCCATGGGGTCACTAGAGTCGGACATGACTGAGCAACTTCACTTTCATGCATTGGAGAAGGAAATGGCAACCCACTCCAGTGTTCTCGCCTAGAGAATCCCAGGGACGATGGAGCCTGGTGGGCTGCCATGTATGGGGTCGCACAGAGTTGGACACAACTGAAGCAACTTAGCAGCAGTGGCAGCAACAGTGTTTATACTTGGGGTCCCAACAGTTGCCAGATGTCTTTCTAGTCATCCTTTCTTTTGGAGTTGTCATATCAAGAGGAGGATAAATAAGAGCCTTTAAAAAAAGAATAAATAATATTCTGGAAATTTTTTAAGGTTACAAATTAACAGAGTTCTGAAAAGTCAGCCGAATTATCTACTTGCTCTTCAACTATAGCCTCTTATAAACTAGCATCTTACATATTTGCAGGGAACCAGCTTAGTTTCCTGTAGCAGTTCATTTTTCAACCCATTAACTATCTGAAATTTCAGACTTACTTTACTGGGTTGGGCATTGTCCTTGACCTCTTTTTCTAGTGAGCATTATTTGGTAAAAAACAGTTCCAATCTTAGTGCTCAGAACCCACGTGGGTCTTAAACACAGCTCTACTTTGTGACCGTGTTAATCTTGTCTGAGACTGTTTCTTCATGGAGAAAAATGAGTAATAATACTTCTTGAAATTTCATAATGTTCTGGTAAGAATCAGTGGGATAACCGATTTATAATCATGTAATTAAAATGTATGTGAAAGTATTTGGTGACCTACATTCTGTTAGGCGTACAGACATGATTACTGTATCTCATGCACAAAAGTAAAGAAACTTCTCAATTTTGTTCTTCTCTAATGGTATGTCCTAGATAATGATTCTACTTCTTTTCAGTGTTCTTACATGTCATGTCTGCTAACTTTGAAATAATTTGTTTTCTTCTGGGGCCTCTAGTGTTTACATGGTTTTACTATTCCTTCAGGAAAACATTTTCAGCTCTTTTCTGGCTCAAGTATCTTTTAAATGCACTGCAGTCAAGAAACTTTAGTTAGTTAATAGACCTTTCCTTATTGGAATTTGTGAAGTCTAAAGGTCTTATAAATGGTCTATTTTACCCCTAAATAAACTAATTCAGTAAATGGGATGAATAAAAGCCTCTTTAAGGTTACTTAAGACTTCATACCGGAGAAGGCAATGGCACCCCACTCCAATACTCTTGCCTGGAAAATCTCATGGATGGAGGAGCCTGGTAGGCTGCAGTCCATGGGATCATGAAGACTTGGACACAACTGAGCGACTTCACTTTCACTTTTCACTTTCATGCATTGGAGAAGGAAATGGCAACCCACTCCAGTGTTCTTGCCTGAAGAATCCCAGGGACGGGGGAGCCTGGTGGGCTACTGTCTGTGGGGTCGCACAGAGTCAGACATGACTGAAGTGACTTAAAAGCAGCAGCAGCAGCAGCAAGACTTCATAGCAATGAATTTCTTTTCATTATAATAGTGACTTAGTAATGATGTATTATTTTGCAAGTTTTAGCAGTTGAAATTTAAAATATTTAATGGAGTGCCTTTAAAGGGTTATTTGTGTGTGTGTGTGTGTGTGTATGTATGTATTCTTCCCCAAGGGAAACTGATAAAGATCTCTTAGATAATCTTGCTCTTCGCTTGTGAAACTTGTTAAGGGTTAGGAAAATCCGTTACTGAATTGTTACTGAATCCTGCATTAGGTATATATACTTGTGTTTAAGAATAAATTTATACATAAAACTCAGTAACAAGAAGTCTGTAACATGTATATGTAGATATACTTTTTAAAATTTGTGTATTGGTAAAATTTTAAAGAAACTTATTCATTGAAGAAAAAAGAAAATTTGATTCAGTTCCATTTCTTAAAAATCTTCACTGACCCTTATTTCTATAGTCTTATCTCTTTCCATTCCCAGACTTAGAATAACGTTATAGTTGACGATCTCTGT